>SJYC01135148.1:0-5000 GCA_006408675.1 Madoqua kirkii
ATATTAAAATATTTCAGTTGGAGATGTATTTTTTATTGTAACTCTAAGCAACCTGTTGCAGTAACTTTTGAAATGGTTAAAGATTTGCAGATCCAAAATAACAGGGATGATAATGCCTACCTGGAAGCAAAATTAAAAATGGAAAACTCTGATGGTAGAAATACAATTTAAAATGCTTCACCATTCTCACCATGAGATAAAAACATTTTTTCTCTCGGTTGTTTTTTCTTTTTGGTACCTCTGTGAGATGATGGGTGATAATTAAAACTTGTGGTAATCATTAATCATTTCAAAACATATGCCCACCACTATTCTGTACACCTCACACTTATACAGTGCAGTAAGTCAATTATATCTCAATAAAATCGACAAAAAAATTGCCCAAAAATTCACCAGAAGGAAAAAAAAATCAATAATCCAATGGTAAACTCACTTAAAAATAGCTTTGTGTCATATGTAGAAGAAGAACCTATTTGTATTAATACATATTACTCTATTTCTTCAATTTCATAAGCTGTATATTTTGACAGTCTGTTATGTGGGAAACTACTAAATTAACATTTTACCCAAACAAGACCATGACTGAACTTTCAAAATGAGGAAATTTGGATGTAAACCTTGGAAGACTGTTTTCTTTTTGAAGCTTCCTACGAATACGATACAATCGTATTGACTGAAGGAGTAATACTGAAGCCTGGAATTGTTCAGTCAGCATTTTAAACTATTATGAGCTACCTTCTGAACCATTGCCAAGTTAATAGACAATGAAAGATAATGAGCTTGAAATTGGGTGTTAAATTGCATTTTTGGTTCTCTCCCTTTTTCTTGAAGTTTAACTGTTTCCTGCAGAAACAAAGTCATGTTTTGATGTATCACTATGTAAATATGTATGTATCTGAGGCCATGATAAGGGAAAGGAGAGGAAAAAAGGCAGTGGGCTGTATTTCATGTAGAACGGATATAATTAACATAGGAAAATTAAAATATGCTGGATTGGAAAACTGCTAGATTGTAAAGTATACTGAATTTATGTAAAATGAAGATGCTACATTCAAAGAATATAAAAAGGTATATTACTCATGGCCTAGAGCCACCTTCACAACTCGTAAAGCAAATTTATCCCAGTTCAATTACTTGGACTTTTAGGAGAGTCTCTCTGTTGTTATTCCAACAATGTAAAAATCTTGATTGAAACAAGGGGGAAAAAAATAACGAATGAAGGGACTGAATGATGATGCTATTTAAACTCTTTTCCTTTTGCCTCTGTCATTCAGAGAGGAGACTGACAGTTGAATTCTAAACTGAGAGTTTTTATGTAATTTTACTAAACTAGACAAAGGAAACATTTGATTCTCAAAATCATCTTTAAAGTATTTAAAAAATGAACACCAAATTTCACGTATGTCATTCACCTGAATTTTTCAGGACTGAAGATTTCATTACGATGGGAAGAAAGGCTTATCCTCATTAGTATAATTGTAGAATCTTTCCTTTTACTTCCTTTTAAACTAATGAGTTACATTAATCCAGGTTCATTTTTATAAGCCTCTTGGGGCTAAATGTAAAGGACAGTCATCTTAGAAAACAATAAATTAAAAAAAAAGCATGTACCATGCATTAAGTGCACGTATTTCATAAGACCTAGGTTAATACAACTGGCATCATCCAGTTTAATTAATCCTTGTTAGTGTAACAACTAATATCCCTCCCTAGCATGTTTCCTTTAAACATTAGTATGGTAATTAAATGTTTTTTTTTTAAAGATTTTTCTTTGTACTTCAATATGGTATTTATACCACATAAATCTCTTCTCAATAACTACCTTATAGAGATGTTTTCTTGTAATATCTGGTCTCTTGCAGAAATTCTGGAGCCTTTTTGAAAGCTGTTCAGGTGTAGAATACAGATATTCAGCTGCAGGAAAAACAGATACATTTTTAATGAAACAAAAACCTCAAAGCACACACCCGATATTAGTCACTTTATAATTAAAAATGCATATTGCTCTGTGCCGCCTCATGTTTTACATTATTTAAGCATGATTTTATAAGGTTACCTCAGCTCACAAGGATGTTTAATGCTAAATAAGACTGTGTAGTTGTGCTGTTTAGACATCTCCTTTGGGTGATTAAAATACATTATTCTAATGTAACACAATGCATATGTGATATATTTAGTGATGAGAATTTTTTCAAAGAACAAGTACGATAGCCGTATGTACTCTGTACAACAGTTGCATATTATTAACTAGTCAATTGTTGAAATAATTTGGTGTGACTTTCAGTCCTCAATTTTTCTCTGTGTATATCATTAAAAAAAATCTGTAAGCAGTTGCAGCAACGCTGACCTGCTTATAAAAATCCATCATTATGGGATGTGTATGCTAACAATGAAGAATGCTATTTGAAAACTTGCTTTTTTGTTATCTTAAAAGAACAGATGGTAAATATAAGCTTACTCTAATGTATTAAAACACATAAAATTTTCCTTAACACTAACATGTTGACTTGCCAAATAAACAATTGCTCCTGCCTAAGTTTATTTTCAAACTTTCTAATTTAGCATGAATCATGTAGTAAATTTCAACAAAGACAAAAGTACATTAAAGCAGCTACCTGGAAATATTTCGGGATAAACCAAATCTTTGGGACAAAGCGGGTAACATCCACAATACACAGCTTCCAACCTAAAGAAAATTTAGAAAGAGGATATAAAAATATATTAAAAAGACATCACCATTATAGCCAGAAAGTGGTTTTGTTTGCTAAGTTAACAGTATGAGTCCAGAGTTAGCTGGGATGAAAAACATGGACGACAGTACAATCCTAAAAGCCAAAGTTGCTCTTTTAAAAGATTTTATTGATCATATATGAATTTCATAGAACAGAACCAACAGCATATGTTTTGTTCACTGAATTAATCAAAGCGCAGCTTTGCATTTTTTTTTTTTTGTTTTTAAAATACTGTTTAACACATTTTATAATCAGCAGATAAACACATGTAACAACATGGTAAAGTATGGACAGCTTTTCTTAATAATGCTGCAAAGCCCCAGAATGTTCATTTTTCAAAATGTTTAAATAAAACAGCAAATACTTAACTTTAACACTCTAGACGTAGAAATCATCGAGGCACTTTTAAAAACATCAGAAAAAAAATTTACAATCTGTCGTGATGGGTCATTTTCATTTTAAGTTAAAGCTTCAAAATAGTTTGCTATTAGGCAGAATGTAAAACTATTTCCCTGTTTTACTGAAAAACTCTCATTAAGATTACCTTAATGAGTATTTTGCTTTCTGGACTGGAAAGGCAGCTCAGTTTCCATTTTATCCAAAAAAGAATACTCTTATTATTAAACAAAGAAACAATAAAGTTTCACTCTGTGAGAGGATTTCCTTAAGGACCAACTATAGGAAGTTTTTCTTCGTGTCCTAGCAGTAAGGGTTAAGTAGAAGAAAGGTATTGCTCTTCAGTGACTGTGTTAGTCCTGCATAATGGCTATTGATCTGACATATAATAAACCTTAAAGATACCACTGTAATTTCTGTTGGCTAGGAATTATGCAGTGAAATTCAAAACACTCTTTAAAATATGTTTATTTTATGAGAAACTTTGAATTGCATCCAAAATGTTGACCAAAGGCGGAATTTTATTTTGAACTGCAGATTTTTTTCAACCCAAGAATAGTTTGAAGTTATGTCAATGTTTACCTTGTTTATTTACAGTGACAAAGTACATGCAATTTAAGCTGTTTTTAAGTGGGTGATGTTTTCCCTATTTTATAACTGAAATTAGTTTAAATGAAAAGTATTTACTTTGAGCTGCAAAGTTTGGAAAAATACTGTGTTCAAAGTTCTGCTTGAGAACTGCTAGCAGTTTTAAGATAACACAGTGGAAAGGGATAGGTTTTAGTTACTAATGATTAATTTCAAAATCCAAACTAACATCTAATATTTATTTTCTTTACATACATAGGGTATGGGTAGAAATTCTTATCATAAGCACACTATAAACTGCACTGTGACTGCATTATAAAACATTCACAAAAGTTCTGAGCACATAAACTGGGGATATTCTTTATGAACCAAAAGAAAATATGCACTTTATCTGAAGACACTCAGTTTTAAAATGCTGTGCCAATCGAAAAGCAAATACATATGAACATTCTCTTATAATTACATAAAATCAAAAGAGTGAAGTCACAGGCATTTCAGAAAGTGCACATGTTATCTGCTTTTTAATAATGGATTTGAATTAGAGTGTTCTGTTCCCCGAAAGAAAACTGCAGGCCAAGTTACATTTTGAGTCATCGTATGAGCATGTACTCTGCCATTCCAAAAAACCGCTGCTAATTAAAATACAGTGAGAGAGCAATGACAGTATTTGATTTAGGAAGAAAAAATTTTCAAACTTAGGTTCCACCTTTTGTTTGTAAATTACCTTATTCATGGCTTTATTTCATCAATTAAAAATACAACTACTTTTGAGTATAATTTTGACTTCTAAAATATTATACCTTATTATACACATTATTTATATCAGGACTGTGTATTAAAATATATTAAATTTGTCACAATATTTTAAAAGAAATTTATAAAATCCCTTCTCATAAGTTTCCTATATTTTGCCATTTTGAAGAAAATATCATCTCATGGTAATAATACAATTATTCATCATTTCAATTCTTATGCACTACCAGTTAAATAATAAATAGGGTTCCAATTGATCTATTGTTAAAATGACTAGCAAATGACCTTTTTATTCCAATTAACAAATCATCTGCTAAATCTATGAATCTTAATATTCAGATCTATTCACTTCAATTCATACAATTTATCTGCAAATAGTTGTTGGGCTTTTGATTCTAAATATAATTAGCTGATAATTTTGCTTGGCTGAATTACTTTTCTGGAGGGCCTGCAAAGGCTCTCAGTCGCATTATCTAGCAATAATGAATCTGATAGGTGAAATTTTTTACTGTAATGAGGATGAGACACAGT
>SJYC01135148.1:10000-16146 GCA_006408675.1 Madoqua kirkii
TTTGGGTCATATAAAGCTGAATAATTACAACTGTCATCCTGAAGACACTACTTTTATCTCAAGAACCTTAACTATGACAAACACATAGTTAAGTATAAACAAAATCCCGTGGAACTTCAAAGAAGAGAAGCAGCATATCTTTTTAGAGGTTAAAGAAAGTGGTTTAGGTGAGTCTTGGAAGACGGATTGAGCTTGCACAGACAGATGAGGCAGAAGGGGCTCTGGGCAGTGACAAAGTGAGTTACCTTCAGGGAACATGGAATAAACTAGGCCACATCCCAGGATACTCATGGATAAGGACTGAAGAAAGGCTAGAAAGGTAGTTGAAGCCATACTGAGAAATCCTGACCAATGAGGTTTATACTTATTTGATAAGGGCAAGAGTAGAGGTGAGATACATGGAAATCTTCTTTAGGAAGTTGAAGTTAGCAGAAGCTTAAGGATGGAGCAGAGGGCAACTCTAGCCACCCCATGAGAGTGGCCAGAGGATGTGACTGGCCTAGATCAGTGGTTCCTAACTACCTGAGGTGGGACTTGGGTTTGCGAGTGGAGACAGTTATTGGAATGAGGAATAAAATAAGTTTTGAAAAAGTATAACTATTATACTTAGATTTTACAATTAAAACTTCAAAAACTGTCACTCTGTGAAATCCCCTTGGGGACAGGGATTTGTACCCATTTAAAAAGTTGGTGCGCCCTGCTAAGTCGCTTCAGTCGTGTCCGACTCTGTGTGACCCCATAGATGGCAGCCCACTAGGGTTACCCCCGTCCCTGGGATTCTCCAGGCAAGAGCACTGGAGTGGGTTGCCATTTCCTTCTCGAATGCATGGAAGTGAAAAGTGAAAGTGAAGTCGCTCAGTCGTGCCCAACTCCTAGTGACCCCATGGACTGCAGCCCACCAGGCTCCCCCGTCCATGGGATTCTAACATTCTTTCTAGTTGTAACCTCTTTTGGATGACTTTATTTTGTGGAGAAGTATGCTAAGGCTGAAAGAGGTGACATGGTTAATCATTGTAAGAACTAGAACCAGATCTTGAGCCTTCTAAACTCCAGGGCAGTGTTCATTCCACTGTACCATGTATCTGTGATGGTTTCCATTTTTCAAATGTAACAGTTTAGGCAAGGAGAGATACATCTGCAAAAACTCACACTTTGGATCCAGACAGTCACTCCCTGTTATGCTGCTCCTGTTCTGATAGCCATTGCAGGAAACTTGAATTTGTAAAACAGTCAGGCTCTCCACCAACTTCCCTTATTGAGGCAAATTTTATTTTGACCATACCACACTTCAAATCATGACCATATATGACTATAGGAATTCAAAAAGACAAAACTCCAAGCAACGGGTAGCAAACATATTCCAAGATCTCCTGTCAATCCAAGTCATAGGTACATTTGCTGCTTTCAAAATTAGCGTCTGTTTCTAATTTCTATCAATGTCTTGCCTTTTCCCCATTCATTATTTAATTAACTCATCTATTTCCTTGTGTCTTCCTCTGGTGTAGATTTCTCATAAATTATAAGGACAGTTTATGAAAATTAAAGAATATTTTTCCTCAGTAATGTTTTCATAGCTATAACTTTGAGAACAGCTTCTTGAGAGATGTTTTGGGAGCTGTATTCTAGGACATATTATTTTCATGATCTTCCCCCTGGTAGGATGGATAAATGATTTTGCCTTGAGAATTGCATGGGATTTTCTGGTTTCCATATAAAAGATAGATATTCCACTTATAGAAGTGGCAGGTGTAGAGTTCAAGCAGTTTTAAAGTTTAGGCCTGATGGAATGGTATGTCTGGGGGTGATAGGGGAAAGTGATTCTCAGTGGCTATGCTGAACAATGGGAGTGAGCTGTTACCAGTTACGCATGTCTAGTAACTCTAGTGAGTCTCCTGGGGTTTCCCAGGTGGTGCATAGTTGTAAAGAATCCACCTGCCAGTGCAGGAGATGTAAGAGATGCAGGTTCAATCCCTGGGTTGGGAACATCCCCTGGCGAAGGAATGGCCACCACTCCAGTATTCTTGCCTGGAGAATCCCACTGACAGAGGAGCCTGGGGGGCTACAGAGTTGGACATGACTGAAGCAATTTAGCTCACACACACAGTGAGTCTCCTGAGCATTTGTGAGGGAAATGCAGCTTCACAAACCTTTCCTGAGAAAGGAAAACAAAGCCTCTCAAAGTACACTGAACAGGAACTTCACCTTTGTCTGGAGGTATCGGTGGGAGGTGGGCAGGAGAGCTTGCCCCTCCAACTGGGACTGTTGCTGACTCTGAAACCCAGGCAGCTGTTTCTGTCTAAGAAGTCATACTCTCCACCTGCAAAGTGTCTTCTGGTCAGTTAACCACCAGCCTTTACCCCCTGGTAGGATGGATAAATGATTTTGCCTTGAGAATTGCATGGGATTTTCTGGTTTCCATATAAAAGATAGATATTCCACTTATAGAAGTGGCAGGTGTAGAGTTCAAGCAGTTTTAAAGTTTAGGCCTGATGGAATGGTATGTCTGGGGGTGATAGGGGAAAGTGATTCTCAGTGGCTATGCTGAACAATGGGAGTGAGCTGTTACCAGTTACGCATGTCTAGTAACTCTAGTGAGTCTCCTGGGGTTTCCCAGGTGGTGCATAGTTGTAAAGAATCCACCTGCCAGTGCAGGAGATGTAAGAGATGCAGGTTCAATCCCTGGGTTGGGAACATCCCCTGGCGAAGGAATGGCCACCACTCCAGTATTTTTGCCTGGAGAATCCCACTGACAGAGGAGCCTGGGGGGCTACAGAGTTGGACATGACTGAAGCAATTTAGCTCACACACACAGTGAGTCTCCTGAGCATTTGTGAGGGAAATGCAGCTTCACAAACCTTTCCTGAGAAAGGAAAACAAAGCCTCTCAAAGTACATTGAACAGGAACTTCACCTTTGTCTGGAGGTATCGGTGGGAGGTGGGCAGGAGAGCTTGCCCCTCCAACTGGGACTGTTGCTGACTCTGAAACCCAGGCAGCTGTTTCTGTCTAAGAAGTCATACTCTCCACCTGCAAAGTGTCTTCTGGTCAGTTAACCACCAGCCTTTAGGGCAGCCAAGTGGCAACTGATGGTAGTGCACAGGGAAATGTGTTCAGAAAATAAAGGAATGATGAAGGGTGCTGGGAGCAACTCAGGAGGGAAGGAAGAGGGGAGACAGGAGCAGAAGCACCACTGGAGATGGGATTTTGCAAACAGAGAAAGGATATGCATGTGTCTATGTGCTGAGGGGCAGAGGAATTTCAACAGTAAATAATACAAGGCATGGAAATGGGTAAGTGCACAGATGTACTCAGGAGATCGGAACTCATGAGGGATTAGGTTGGGGTCAGAGTTCAAAGAACCTCATTTATTAAAAGGAAATTTAAGTTCATCCCACAGCAAACCTGAGACATGTTCTTATTCTTGTTATACTATTGTGCTTCTCTTCTTGGATGGGTTGGGTTTAGAAAGAAGACCAATAACAGCAAGTGGATGAATCAAATACCCAAGTGTCCAGAGGCCAGAAGACCACTCTGAAGGTTTTGGAAGAATTAAGGTCCCAGAATAAAGGGCCTGCATGCATGTGTGCTCAGTGGCCAAGTTTTGGCAGCTCTTTGCGACCCTGTCCACTGTAGCCTGCCAGGCTCCTCTGTCCATGGGACCTCCCAGTCAAGAATACTAGAGTGGGTTGCCATTCTCTTCTCCAGAATATAAGGGCAAAAACTGGGAAAGAGGCAGTAGAAACAAGGATGAGGCATGAGAAATACTTCCATGGGATGTTCTTTGATGTGAAATTACTGAGTCACACCAAGGGTATAGAAACGTATATGGCTCAGGAAACATAACTTGCATTGGCTTCACCGTCCATACAGGTATTTCCCCATTAGTTGGCCAGTCTTTGTTAGGATATGCCTTTACTTTTATTGTTTTGGTTAATGTAACTGCTCTCTCATAAATTCTTTGTATTTATACTTATTTCATTAATAGAAGAATTAAAGTTTTTATTCCTCAAATTTGATTTAGCACTTATTTCTTCAGCTTATCACTATCTCTGTTGTTTATTAGTTGTGTGAGTAAAAGGCCGAGCCTTATGCTTGGCACACGGTAAGAGTTCAGTAAGTTATTGTACTTTTACTCGGTTAACGCTTGTTAATTTTTTATCTGTAGCATATATTTAAAATATATAATTACTTACACAAATAATTTGTTTTATTAATTTTATTCCACAAACTTATTTATTTTACTCAATTTCCCGTTTTCACTTAAAAATATTATGAAGTTGGGATAAGCATATTAAATTTTGTTATATAAGTGTGGTGGATGTTAATTTACATGCAAGCTGGGTTTATTTCTGAAATCTCTATTTTGGTCCCTTTCTCTACCTTCATGTTTTTGAATCTGTAAAGCACTCTTTGAAAAGTTACCACTTCATATGTGTTCTGAATCTGGTAAGATGTGTTTTCCTTCATTATTCCTTTGTAAGTGATTTCTTTGATATTCTTTCCGCTTATTTCTTTATTTTGTAGGAATTTTAGAACTAGTCTGTGAGGATATATAAAGTGATATTTGGGCATCTAAATTGGAATCTTGTTAAATTTATAAATTATCTTAAGAGATACTGTCATTTCTATCTATTCTTTCCTGTCAAGAGCATATACTCATACAAAAGTGCTAAGCTGGTTCAGTTGTATCCGACTGTTTGTGATCCTGTGGATGGTAACTTTCCAGGATCCTCTGTCTATGGGATTCTCCAGGCAAGAATATGGGAGTGGGTTGCCATGCCCTCCTCCAGGGGCTCTTCCCAACTCAGGGATTAAACCTCTGTCTCTTGTCTCTTGACCTGGCAGGCCAGGTCTTACTACTAGCACCACCTGCAAAGCCCCAGGAGCATATATGTCTATATTTATTTTAATCTTCCCTACTTTCCCATTATATTTTGTTGTCTTCTTCAGCAAAGGACTGAGACACAGTTTCAAATCAGATTCTTAATAACTGACTTCTCCAATCATATTTTTGGAGAATTAATGATATGCTTATTTCTAAGAATCATATGAAGGTGGCTCTGTCTGCAGAAAATCTACCTCAGATCCATGTTATTTCAACATAAATAATGTCTCTCGGTTATAAACAGAGGGTGTTACTGCTTACTTTAGTAGCTAGTCACTAGATTGTTGTAAGGGTTATAAAATAATGAATTCAAAATTTGTCTGAAAAAGTTATAATATAAACAAGGACATGGTATCATAAAATGTGATTTTTAAAATGTTTTTGTTTCCCAGACATTAAGATTTTAGAGCAATGACATCTTCTCTTCTTGGTATTCACCATACGGTGCTAGACCACAGTAGGAACTCAGTTACTACTTCTATGTTCAGGGGAATGAATAGTGACAAAATTTGTTTAACAAAAAAAAAAAGAAAAAGGAATACGTTTGGGGAAACATAGAGTCCAGAGAGAATGAGTTTATTTAATCTTATTGGCACATTTATTTCATCTCATATATAATCATATTACAATTCAACATTGATCAATATATTAATAGTTTTCCTTCTGCTTGGTCCCCCTGTAGCAAAATTTTATACTTTTATATTAATGTGATGTAAGTTATTTGTGTTCCTATTATTTCCCCCTTAGTGTAGCTGCTCTGCTGAAAATGAGATCGTAGCTGGGAGCTGAATGAAAAGGGAGATGGGGGGAGGGGAGAATGTTACATAATTATCTGACATTAGACTCCAGAGCAAAAGATCAGGAATATGCCAAGATCACTGTAACAACTATTGTCATGCCAGATACTAACCAGAAGCTTTCCACATACTGTTCTTAACCTCAAATTAAAGGTGAGCTAGAAGGAAGAACTTCTGTCTGACAAAACTGGAGTTCAGGCTATGGAGAAGCTCTATGCAGTCAACAAAAACAAGACCAGGAGCTGACTGTGGCTCATATCATGAACTCCTTATTACGAAATTCAGACTTAAATTAAAAAAAAGTAGGGAAAACCACTAGACCATTCAGGTATGACCTAAATCAAATGCCTTATGATTATACAGTGGAAGTGAGGAATAGATTTAAGGGCCTAGATCTGATAGACAGTGCCTGATGAACTATGGAATGAGGTTCGTGACATTGTGTAAGAGACAGGGATCAAGACCA
>SJYC01135149.1:0-22784 GCA_006408675.1 Madoqua kirkii
CATTCTTACCCAGTGAGGATATAAGTGCATAGTTCTCCAGCATCACATCATGGTACAGGCGTCTCTGAGCTGCATCAAGGAGCTTCCATTCCTTCCAACTAAAGGACAGGGCAACGTCCTCAAAGGTCACACCACCCTGTCATGAATGAGACAGCTGAAACCATAAACATTCTCTCTCTGAAAACTCACAATTCATCTCACACGTCTATTCCAGTCATCCTCCCCCAGAGTTCATCAACTCAGGGTCTAGTGCCAATGATGCCTGATCTCTCTTCACTGTCCCGTGAATCACTGTTGAGACCTCAGCCACAAAAGGCGGTGCTCAGGAGGGACAAACTCCACTTAAACTCTGGGCCTGGCTTACAGGGCCCCATCCCTCCCACCAGGTAATTCCCTTGAGGACTCCCACATTGTGCCTCTAAGACACAGGCAAACATGGCTTCGTTGTTACCCTTAAGTCCCCAGCACCTGGGCCTGTGGGCCCTCAACTCGTACATCCTCTTGCTGTGCACATCAGCTGACCAAAACTCCTTCACATCTTCAGACTCCCGCAGCTCTCCCACCACCCTGCCCCACATCAGAGGCATCTCTGTGGACTCACCTATGTACCTGGAACACGACATCCAGAGAGTGCTTAACAAAATCAAACATGGTCTAGTATTATCCCAGATCTCTGAGGGATCCCATACCCGGAGAAGTACTGAATGCTGTTTTGAAGCACTGCCTACTTTTCCCTCTGAACTTTGTTTCAGTATTAGCCACCCAGAGCCAGAGAGGGGCTGGGACATCCTCTCCTGCTTTAGGTAGGTCCCATATGTGCCTTTTCCACCTTCAGGACCTCGGGGGAAAGGAAGGCCACCATGGCTGGGCTCGACGTGTATCACCTCGCCTGTGTCCCCACCTGGCACTGGAACCTAGTGACGTCAACCAGCTACCCTCTGCACTTCAGTCCTCAGTGCTGCCTCTTATCAGACCCTAGACGAAACTCAACTTCCTGTGCCTTTCTCTCTCATCCATTCCAGACGTTCCTTCTCGGAGCAGGTTTTTGAAAACTTTTAAAGCCCTGACAGTGTTCCTTGTCCATTCAAAACTCTCCATGGTTCCCAAGTCCCTCAGAATAAAGGAACAGCCTCTCTCTGCCAGGCCAGGCCTGATTTCACCTCACACTCTTGTTTACTGCACATATAAGATGGACCCAGGTTTCGCCATCCTCCTGCCTCAGTCCGACCTCCAAGCCTCTGCGCCTGGGGGTCCCTCCGCCTGTCACTCTCTCCCACGAGCCGTCACACTGTCAGACACAGGGCCCCACCCACGACCGCCCCACCGTGCTAGATCCCGCGGCTGCGGGCGCTTGAGCAGGAGCCTCGCGCTCGGAGCTTTAGTGTCTGGTGGGGTGAGAGCGGTGCAGGCCCGGAGATCGAGCGTTTACCTGACGCGGGTCCCTCAGCGCCGCCGCCGCCGCCATTGGACTCTGGCCGGAGCGTGTCCGGAAGCGGCCTGAGAACTGGGGCACAGCCGGGCTTCTCCTGGGCCTAGCGCGGGCCACCCCGGGCGGCGTCGCCGGGTCTCAGATCGGCCTCTGTGCAGCGGGTACAGGCTCTCCTCTCGGATCCTCTTGGTGCGGTCACCTAGATCCCGACACAACGGTCTGCAGCCGGAAAGGACCCAACGGGCGCGAAAAAATCACCGCCACAACGAGGACGCCGGAAGTCCCTCCCCAAAGCGATACGCCGGCTCAGGAACCCCTCGCTCTGATTGGTCGTTGCCTCTTAATTGAAGCTTCTCAGCCTGCCCTCTTCTGGGTGTCTGGGCTATAGGGGCGCCGTGAACGGAGTTATTGTTCATCATTGGTTTTTGCAAGCCCCTAAGGGACAGGGAGGCCTGGCGTGCTGCGATTCCAGGGGTCGCAGAGTCGGACACCACTGAGCGACTGAACTGAACTGATCTGAACTGAACTGAGGGGCCATGGCATCTACTCCCAGGTGGCACAGTGGTAAACAATCGGCCAACCAGTGCAGGCTTCGATTCCTGGGTCAGGAAGATCCCTTGGAGACGGAAATGGCAACTCACTCGAGTTTTTCTTGCCTGGGAAATCCCATGTACAGAGGGGCCTGGCGCGGACTACAGTCCAAGGAGTCGTGAAGAGTCGGACGCGACTGAGCACGCACGTAAGCTAAAAGGACTAAGGAGGAGCGCTGGACGGTGGTTCTTATACCTCAAAGGAGGGAGAGGCTTCGCTTCTTGGCGAAAAGATATTTCAGACTCCATGAAACAGCCAGCTCATAATGTGTGTGCTCATTCGCTTCAGTCGTGTCCGACTCTGCGACCCCGCGGACTGTAACCTGCCAGGCTCCTCTGTCCATGGCATTCTCCAGGCAAGAATACTGGACTGGGTAGCCATGCCCTTCTTCAGGGGATCTTCCTGATCCAGGGATTTAACTCCTGTCTCAGGATTCAAACCACCTGCATTAGCAGGTGGATTCTTTACCACTAGCGCCACGACCTGGTAAGCACCAATATAGAATATGATTTATCCTAGATAATCCAATCACTTAGTGAGTCCCTAGTTGGCCTCAGAGGCCAAATATTAGATTTTTGATTCAGAGGCCGAGTCCTGCTTTTTCCCTTCAGAGACAGAATCCCAACTTGTGCATTGTTACCAGGGTGCACCAAAGTTATAGACACGGGTTTCTGACACAGGACAGGGAAGCTTGGCATGCGGCAGCCATAGAATTGCAGAGTTGGACACAACTGAGTGCCTGAACCAACCACCACCGAATGCATGAGTGGTGGATGGTGGGGTGCTACTGGGTAAGTTCGAGAGCCTGTGGATCCCCATGAACTGCGCTGCCTCCCTCAGAAGCCTCCATGGGCAGATCTACCAGGAACTCTGGGCCGGGCCTAGCCTTTGGTGATTTTAGAGAGAGAAGCAAGGATTCAGTGCAGAGGGTCCTTTGTGCCTCTCCACAGTGGGCAGACACATGCTAGGTGTCTCCTGTGGCCCCTGTACCATCCCAGCCTCCTCAACTGACGTTTTGGGTCTGGCACTCTCTGCTGTACTGCTCCTCCTGTCTGAGATACCACCTTAGATCACAGGTGTCCCCGCAGACTTGATACATGTCCCTCTTAAGGTATGGAGCGAACAGTGCATGCCCCAGGCCCCTGCCCTGTACACTCCCACCCCAGTTCTTAGGAGACGCTGCCCCAAC
Organism: Madoqua kirkii; assembly: GCA_006408675.1. Classification (NCBI taxonomy): domain Eukaryota; kingdom Metazoa; phylum Chordata; class Mammalia; order Artiodactyla; family Bovidae; genus Madoqua; species Madoqua kirkii. The sequence goes on from SJYC01135149.1 coordinate 3,210, forward strand.
TAGGAGTAAGTAGTGGCCCTGAAGTCCAAATATCTGGAAACGCAGCCAAACGTGGTGGACCCACAGAAGGTAAAAGCAGTTGTGAACAGTCAACAATTACAGAAAGGGAGAGTAAAGAGTTTTGCAGTTTGGCCTAAGAAGCCCTTGCAAAGTAACCAGTGATTCAGACAGGGCAACTCAGAATAGCATGACCACTCAGATACCCTGACGCTAAAAAGGTGAGGCCAGTGAGGGTTTCCAGGGATGCCCAGTGTGTTCAGAGACATGCCTCCCCTCTGGTCAGTTATGTCTTTGAGGCCTCCGAGCCTCCAGTCGGGTCAGGGTGCCCCGAGCTGTTGCCTGCCTGGACTTGTAGAGTCTCCTCCTGCACATGTGTAGTTTTCCACCAAAAGCCTGGGGGAACTTGGACAGAATTTTTCAGCTGCACAGTGACTTCCCTGGCAGTCCAGTGGCTTCACACTTCCAGGACAGTTAGGCCCTACTCTGTACCACAAGAAGTCTGCTCAATGTCATGTGGCAGCCTGGATGGGAGGGGACTTTGGGGGAGCATGGATACTTGCATACCGTATGGCTGAGTCCCTTCACTGTTCACATGAAACTATCACAACATTGTTAATCAGCTATACTCTATTATAAAATAGTTCAAAAAAACTAAAAGACTCTATGCTTCCATGCAGGGGGTGCGGGTTCCATCCCTGGTCAGGAAACTAGGATCCCACAGGCCACATGGCACAGCCAAACACAAACACACAAAGAAATTTTCAGCTCCTTCTCTCACCACATTCCAAATTAGTGGTGATTAGGAAACACTATAAAGTAAGACTACATTTGTTATATTATTGAATACCTGGGTTTAAGTAATGGAGGTCATGTTTATAATGCAGACTGATCTTAAATATGTGTGGGATGGTCATAACATTGTGTGTAACTCAGAAAATTTGAAGATAAATGAGGAAATATCCTACCTGTATTAAAAACAATGATTCCATATGGCAAATGTTACTCATTTAAGAAAGAGTAAAATTCCATGTGTCTTTGCTGTTTCAGGGTCTTATTTGTAAATGAATTGGGAAACTGTCTAATGCATATTAAAAAATAGCAAGTAAGAAGTGAAACAGCACAGAAGGATATACAAGTGGCAAAGACTTGCAAAGTGCTCAAAACCACAAATCATTAAAAAATGCAATTAAAACCACACTGAGCTAGCACTCTGTATGTGTACATGCTGCCACTCAGTCCTGGGTTGCCATTTCCTCCTCCAGGGGATCCTCCCAACCCAGGGATCAAACTCGTGTCTCCTGAATTGCAGGTAGATTCTTTACCACTAGGCCACTGCGGAAGCCTCAAGATAGCACTATTCAATTTTTAAAAAGGGCTGCTATAAACCATATCAAGCATTAGCAGGGATGTAGAAGAAGCAGAACTATCTAACATACTGCTAGTTAATATGCAAAAAAAAAAAAAAAAGGTACAATCATTTTAGATCTATCCTGTAACTCAGACATCCCAGTTTAAGTTACTGACACAAGACCAAAGAACCACATATCCATGTAAACTAGCACAAATGTTTGTAACAGGTTTACTTCCAATAGTCACAACCTAGAAATAACCTAAAGAACTATAAAGAGATGGATAAGTAAATCAACGGTGGCATATCCAAAGATAAGAATATCACTCAGAAAAAAAAAGATACCCATATCTCAAAGTAATTACAAAACAAAGAAAACCGGGGGGGGGGGGGGGGGGGGGGGACAGCTTAGTCCCATCATATAAGAAAATGCAAAGGTTATCTATTATAAGGGAAAGTAAATGGTTACCTGGGGAGGTGGGAAAGCAAGAAGAGATGATAAAAAGACATGAGGTAAATACACTATGACATATGACAGATTTGGTCATTATCAAGAGTAGGATGATGTTTTCAGAGGTCTGTACATATGTCAAAATTTGTAAAACTGTATATTTTACTTATAAGCTGTTGATTACATGTAAATCATATCTTTATAAAGCTTTAAAAACTGGCTCAAGGAAAAAAAAAACACCTATGTCCCACTCTTTATGGAAAATCGGCTAAGAAACCCTGTATTGACTCCAGCACCTCTCCCCCTATGCTCTCTGGAAGGTCAGTCTTGTCTCAGTAGCAGCAAATACAGGGAGCAACAAACATTTCTAACCATCAGGAGTGCCGCACAGGCTGAGAACCACAACCTTGGAATATGAAACCTCTTCCCTTTTTTCCTCCCTGCATGGTAAGGACCTTGAGGTGAACATCACTGAGAGGCTACAGCGATCTTCAAAGCCTGACTAATTTCCCTGACAACATCCTCAGCTACACAAGACAGGCATGCCCACAAGTCCTGAGATTTGCAGCAGAGTCACAGAAACATTGCTAGCTGCACTTGTTTTATTTTGGCCACACTTTGAGATTTATGGGATTTTAGTTCCCCAACCAGGGAAAGAACCAGGGCCCTTGGCAGTGAAATCATAAGTCCTAACCACTGGACCACCAGGAAACTCCCTCTAGATACATTTTTAGAAGAGGTACATTTCATCTAATTGGCTGCAGTCTTTTACACTATATACTAGAGTTTCCATACTTATTATGGTTTCCCATACAACTGTTCCGTATCTCTCAGGGTTCTCTTACAACCAATGACAACCAGTGGAATGTGGCCATCAAGGAATGTGGATCTTTGTAGACCTGGGGAAGACATTCTGACAACACTGGTGAAAATCTCTGTGATGTTAACTCCAAGTAAGAGAAAAAAATGATGTGGTTCTCAGAACCACTCCCCTTCCTTAACAGTCATCTGAGACTCATAAAATATATAGCATACAGGCTTCAAATGAAGAGAAAGTTCTTCAGACTTTCCTAGGAGGCTCTGGGCAGTAATGCAAATTTGGTCAAAATCAAGTTATTTTCTGCCATAATGCTGCCCCTCTGCAGGTACAGCATGTAAGACCTATAAAAAAATTTCCCCCTCCTTTCTGCCTGTAGATTAGAAATTTGTACTAGTTTCTAAACTAACCTACACAGGAACAGAACTGTCAAGATTAATGAAGACTTCAAGGGTAAGGCCTTTGTTACTGTTCAAAGCAATGTGTAGCTGAGCTCTGGAGTCCAACATATCCCTTAAAACGGTTGTCTTTGTTGGAGCACTAACAGCAAAGTCAAATGATGTTCTATGGATCAACATTGGGTTAGGTCTAGGCCCAACACCATCAAAGAGGAGGAAAGACCCCCCTAGGGCTCAGGTAACTCCTGATTTGGCCAATACATGGGAGGACAGAGTTAAATTTCCCTGAGCACACTATGTGGAACTGCTAGGTGGTAGGTGTAAAAGGGCCTTGACCACAGAGATGGCTTAAATTGAAGAAAGTAGGGAAAACCGCTAGACCATTCAGGTATGACCTAAATCAAATCCCTTATGATTATACAGTAGAAGTGAGAAATAGATTTAAGGGACTAGATCTGATAGATAGAGTGCCTGATGAACTATGGACGGAGATTCATGACAAAAAAGAACAGAATGGGAAAGACTAGAGATCTCTTCAAGAAAATTAGAGATACCAAGGGAACATTTCATACAAAGATGGGGTCAATAAAGGACAGAAATGGTATGGACCTAACAGAAGCAGAAGATATTAAGAAGAGGTGCAAGAATACACAGAAGAACTGTACAAAAAAGACCTTCACAACCCAGATAATCACAATGGTGTGATCACTCACCTAGAGCCAGACATCCTGGAATGTGAAGTCAAGTGGGCCTTAGAAAGCATCACTACAGACAAAGCTAGTGGACGTGATGGAATTCCAGTTGAGCTATTTCAAATCCTGAAAGACGATGCTGTGAACGTGCTGCACTCAATATGCCAGCAAATTTGGAAAACTCAGCTGCAGCCACAGGACTGGAAAAGGTCAGTTTTCATTCCAATCCCAAAGAAAGGCAATGCCAAAGAATGCTCAAACTACCACACAATTGCACTCATCTCACATGCTAGTAAAGTAATGCTCAAAATTCTCCAAGCCAGGCTTCAGCAATACATGAACTGTGAACTTCCAGATGTTCAAGCTGGTTTTAGAAAAGGCAGAGGAACCAGAGATCAAATTGCCAACAACGCTGGATCATGGAAAAATCAAGAGAATCCAAGAAAAACATCTCTTTCTGCTTTATTGACTATGCCAAAGCCTTTGACTGTGTGGATCACAATAAACTGTGGAAAATTCTGAAAGAGATGGGAATACCAGACCACCAGGTCTCTCAAGAGACCTGCCTCTTGAGAAACCTATATGCAGGTCAGGAAGCAACAGTTAGAACTGGACATGGAACAACAGACTGGTTCCAAATAGGAATGTTCCAAATAGGAAAAGGAGTACGTCAAGGCTGTATATTGTCACCCTGCTTATTTCACTTATATGCAGAGTACATCAAGAGAAATGCTTGACTGGAAGAAACACAAGCTGAAATCAAGAGTGCCGGGAGAAATATCAATAACCTCAAACATGCAGATGACACCATCCTTATGGCAGAAAGTGAAGAGGAACTAAAAAGCCTCTTGATGACAGTGAAAGAGAAGAGTGAAAAAGTTGGCTTAAAGCCCAACATTCAGAAAACGAAGATCATGGCATCCGGTCCCATCACTTGATGAGAAATAGATGCAGAAACAGTGGAAACAGTATCTGACTTTATTTTGGGGGGTTCCAAAATCACTGCAGATGGTGACTGCAGCCATGAAATTAAAAGACGCTTACTCCTTGGAAAGAAAGTTATGACCAACCTAGATAACATATTCAAAAGCAGAGACATTTCTTTGCCAACAAAGGTCTGTCTAGTCAACTCTATGCCTTTTCCAGTAGTCACGTATGGATGTGAGAGTTGGACTCTGAAGAAAGCTGAGCACCGAAGAATTGATGCTTTTGAACTGTGGTGTTGGAGAAGACTCTTGAGAGTCCCTTGGACTGCAAGGAGATCTAACCAGTCCATTCTAAAGGAGATCAGTCCCGGGTGTTCTTTGGAAGGACTGATGCTAAAGCTGAAACTCCAGTACTTTGGCCACCTCATGCGAAGAGTTGACTCATTGGAAGACTCTGATGGTGAGAGGGATTGGGGGCAGCAGGAGAAGGGGACGACAGAGGATGATATGGCTGGATGGCATCAATGACTTGATAGACATGAGTTTGAGTGAACTTCGGGAGTTGGTGATGGACTAGGAGGCCTGGTGTGCTGCAATTCATGGGGCTGCAAAGAGCCGGACATGACTGAGAGACTGAACTGAACAAAGATGGCAGTGACATAAATGTGGGAAAAACCCTGGATAGGTTGGAGAGTGCAATATAATCACACATGGTTCACACTAACCAGGGATTCTCCCACTGCTTATGCACAGATGGATGAAAGTCAATTAAGACAGATGGCTCCTCAGAAAGTTTCCTCCAGTGCCCTTAAACTGAACGCTGAAACCACATTTCCTGCATATCTATGCCATGCCTTTGTGTGAACTCTGATGTTGAAAGGGATTAGATTTTTCCTACAAAAGATTTTCCACATTCAGTGCACTCCTAAGGCCTTTCTCTAATGTGACCTTTCTGATGACAACGCAGTTTGGATGTGGTAATAAAAGATTTCCCACATTCACTGCACACGTAAGGCCTTTCTCCAGTGTGAACTCTCTGATGATAATGGAGAGTGGAACTACAAGTAAAAGATTTACCACACTCACTGCACTCATAAGGCCTTTCTCCTGTGTGAATTCTCTGGTGTATTATGAGGTTATTTCTTTGGATAAAGGATTTCCCACATTCACTACACTCATAAGGTCTTTCTCCAGAATGAACTCTTTGATGATAATGGAGGTCAGACCTAGAGATAAAAGATTTCCCACATTCACTGCAATCATAGGGTCTTTCTCCAGTGTGAGCTCTCTGATGATAACGAAGGCTGGAGCTGAAGGTAAAAGATTTCCCACATTCATTGCACACATAAGGCCTTTCTCCTGTGTGAATTCTCTGGTGTAAGATGAGGTTATTTCTTCGATTAAAGGACTTCCCACACTCACTGCACTCAAAAGGCCTTTCTCCGGTGTGGACTCTCCAGTGTTGAATGAGCGTCCACCTATTGTTAAAAGACTTCCCACATTCAGTGCACTTAAAAGGCTTTTCACCAGTGTGAGCTTTCTGGTGTTGATTCAATTGGGATCCATACTTAAACAATTTCCCACACTCAGTACACTCATAAGGCCTTTCTCCTGTGTGAACTCTCTGATGCTGGATGAGAACCCACCTATTGTTAAAAGACTTTCCACATTCACTACATTCATAAGGCCTTTCTCCAGTGTGAACTCTTTGATGATAATGGAGGTTAGAGCTAGTGGTAAAAGCTTCGCACATTGACTGCACGCATAAGGTCGTTCTCCTGTGTGAGATCTCTGATGATACCTGAGGGCAGGCCTAGAGACAAAAGATTTCTCACAGTCACTACACTCATAAGGCCTTTCTCCTGTGTGAGATCTCTGATGGTAAGTGAGGGCTGAGCTAGAGGTAAAAGATTTCGAACATTCACCACACACATAACTGTTTTCTCCACTGTGCCATGTGTGGGGAGAAATGAGAACAGATTTGTGGCTTAAGAATTTCCCACATTTGCTGCACTTGTATTGCATTGCCCCAGTCTGAATGCTTTGATGTTGACACAGAGTTGAGATTTGCCTGAAGGATTTTCCAGATTCACCACACACATGAATCCATTCTCCAGCATGGGCTCTCTGGTGTACAACAAATGAGGATTTGTACCTGAATGCTTTCCCACATTCACTGCACAGGAAACAAGGTCTTCCAGTGTGGACACCCTGGTCCTGAACAAGTGTATGTGGGGGACTAAGGGCTTTCTTGCATTCTTCCCATGTGTGATGAGTTTTCCTGCCATGTGAGGTTGACTTGCACTGGGTGACTGTGTTTGGCTTCTTCACAGCCTGTTGCTGCAGGTGAACCATGATGGTCAGGAAGTCCTTTTCAAAATCCCTGCAGGTAAATGGCTTCTGTGACACATGGAAGCTGCAGCTTTTCACAAACGAGGCCTTGTCCACACTGCTTCTGAGGGTTTTCTCTCCTATGTGCTGCTCCAGGTGCTGCTGAAAGTTTGCACTAAAACAGAATTGTTTCACACATGCTGCACACCTCAACAGTTTCTGGATGTGTTGTGTTTCATGGTGCACAGCCAAGCGGAAAACGTTTCTCAAGACTGGACCACAAATCTCACAAGGGTTTATCTTCTGAGTAGACAAAGCTGCCTTTGGAGTGCTAGCCTGTGACACTCCTAGAGAAGTGATCTGTTCAGAAGGTGCCTCTGCATTCTCTGTTCCACAGCAGCAACCTGAACAGAAAGAAATGCAGGTCAAGTACATATTGATGACAGGGGAGGGTCAAGCTCATCACAAATTTGCATCTGCATCAACAACAAAACAGCCAGAAAACAATAAACAGTGGCTACGATTTCCCTGGAGATTCAGTGGTTAAAACTTCACCTTCCAATACAGGGAGTGTGGGTTCAATCCCTAGTTGCACAGCTAATACCTCACATGCCTCTGTCAAAAAACCAAAACAGAAAACAGAAACAATACTGTAACAAATTCAATGAACACTTTAAAAATAGTCCACCTCAAAATCTTAAAACAATAACAGCAACCTAATTAGACTGAATCTTATGTTGTCAAAAAGAGACTCATACATCAGTGCTAAGGACACACAGAGCTCAAAATGAAGGCAACATAAAGATACTCCATGCAAATGGAAAACTGGAAGTCAGCATAAGTACTGTATAGCTTCAGACAAAACAAACATTAAGTGAAAAACTGCCACAAAAGACAAAGAAGTTCATGATATAATGATAAAACAGTTAATCAAGGGACTATAACAACAGTTAGCGTATATGCATTGAACATTGTAGCATGAAAATGTATGAATCAAATGTTAACCAATCTGAAAGCAGATTTCATAGAACTTTCCTGGTGGTCTGGTGGTTAAGAATTTACCTTACCATGCAGGGGACAGGGGTTCGATCCCTAGTAAGGTAATTAAGATCTCACATGCTGCAGAGCTACCAAGCTGGCATGCTACAATTTCTGAGCCCATGAGGTCCAGAGCCAGCTCACCACAATGGAGGGCCTGTGTACTGTAAATACTGAAGCCCATACACCACAACTAGGCAGTCTATGTACCTCAACAAAAGATTCCAAATGATGAAATTTAGAAGATCCTGTGTATTGCAGCTAAGACCTGACACAGACAAATAAATAAAATTGGAAAAAAAAAACCCAAAACAGGTACACTTCAATATTTTCCTTTAACAATAGGTAGATCAACCAGACAGAAATTCAGTAAGAAAACTTTGCACTTGAACATATACTTTAGATCAAATAGACATATACAAAATATAATGTCCAACTGCAGCAGAATACACATTCTCCTCAACTGCACATAGAACACTGCCCAGAGCAGATCATACGCTATGGGTTATAAAACCAGGTCTAACAAATTTCAGGAGATTGAAATAATATAAAGTATCTTTGCTGACCACAATGGATTGAAGCAAAAAATCAGTAACAAGGAGGAAACTGGGAAAATTCATAAATATGTGGAAATTAAACAACAGAATCATGGAAAAATAATGGATCTCAGAAGAAACCAAAAAATACCTTAGCAGTTCAAAGAGGGAAACTTAGAGCAATAAATGCTTACTGTAGGCATATATAGGAAAATAAAAATCTTGGCTTAACAGATGACTTCTACCAAACATTCAAAAAAGATTAAATACCTACCCTTTTCAAACTCTTTCAAAGTATTGGAGAAAGGAATGCTTCCTAGCTCATTTTACAGTGGCAACATCACCAGATACCAAAACCAGATGAAGACAACACAGAAAATTATAGGATAGTGTCTCTGATAAACACAGATGCAAAAATCCTGAACAAAATATTAACTCTGAATTAAGTGGGTAAAGAAGGAACATACTTGAACATAATAAAAGTCATAGAAGGCAAATCCTTCAGCTGACATCAAGCTCAACGGTGAAATGTCAAAAGCTAGCCCTCTAAAATCAGTAACAAGAAAAAGATGTCCACTATCTCCACTCTTATTTGGTGTAATATTGAAAGTCCTAGCAAATAGCAGTCAGGCAAGGGGTTAAAAAAAAAAGGGGGGGGGGAAGCATCCAAAATGGAAAAGGCAGAAGTAAAACTTTCACTATTTGCAGATATCATGGTTTTACACATAGAAAACTCAAAGGACTCCACCAGTAATCTATTAGAAATAATCAACAAAGTTGCAGGGTAAAAAAATCAACATACAAAAAAACCAATTCAATTTCTAAACTTCAACAGTGAGCTAGTAAAAGAATTAAAACAATTCCCTTTACAATTCCAACAAAAAGGATAAAATACCTAGGAATATTTAACCAAGAAATACATGAAAAACTCTAAGAGATTGTTGAAAGATTGAAAAAGATACAAATGGAAAGCAATTACATGCTCACTGACAGGATGAATTAATATTATCAAATTTAAATAAAAATAAAACCTTGGAAAAATAAACAAATAAAATGTCCATACTACCTAAAGCAATCTACAGATTGAATGCAATCTCAATCGAAATCCCAAGGACATTTTTCACAGAAATAGAACAAAGAATCTGACAATTTATATATAAAACCACAAAACTTAGCAAATAGCCAAAGAATTATTATAAAATAAACACCAACAACAAAAAAGAAAACAAAACTAGGGGAATTCCCTAGAGATCTGATGGTTAGGGCTCAGCTCTTTCACTGCAATGACCCAGGTTCAATCCCTGGTCAAGGAACTAAGTTGACCTGCTTGCTTCAACTAGAGAAAGTCCAAATGCAGCAATGAAGACTCAGCACAGCCAAAAATAAATGAATCTTTAAAAAAATTTAAAAATATATGACCCCCACCCCCTCACCCCCCGAGGGTGGTCCAGTGGTTAAGAATCCAACTGCCAATGCATGGGACACAAGTTTGATCCCTGGTGCAGAAAGATTCCATATGCTGAAGGGTAACTGAGCCCATGTGCCACAACTAGTGAAGCCCACTTGCCCTAGAGCCTGTGCTCCACAACAGAAGACACTGCAATTTAAGAAGCCTATGCATCTTTGAATTAGTTCTAATGAGGCGGATGGAACTGGAGCCAATTATACAGTGAAGTCAGAAAGAAAAACACCAATACAGTATATTAACACATATATATGGAATTTAGAAAGATGGTAACGATGACCCTATATGCAAGACAGCAAAAGAGACAAAGATGTAAAGAACAGACTGTTAGACTCTATTGGAGAAGGCAAGGGTGGGATGATTTGAGAGAATAGCATTGAAACATGTATATCGTATGTGAAACAGATCGCCAGTCCAGATTCGATGCCTGAGACAGTGTACTCGACTGGTGCACTGGGATGACACTGAGAAATGGGATGGGGAGGGAGGGGGGAGGGGGGTTCAGGATGGGGAACACAGGTACACCCATGGCTGATTCATGTCAATGTATGGCAAAATCCACTACAATATTGTAAAGTAATTAGCCTCCAATTAAAAAAAAAAAAAAAGAAGCCCATGCATCACAACTAAAGTAACCCCCACTGACCTCAACTAGAGAAACCTCACACACAGCAACAAAAACTCAGTGCAGCAAAAAATAATTTCTTTTTAAAATGAGGGGTAACATGCTAGCAAGGATACATAGAAAAGGGAACCATTGCACATGATTGCAAAGAATTTAAATCAACGTAGTCATGGAAAATACCACAAATACTCATCAAAATATTGAAAGTAGAACTACCATATGATCAAGGAACAAAACCAGTATCTTCATGAAACAGGTGTATGTGCATATTCATTGCAGCATTATTCAAAAGAGCCAAGATACAGAAATATTTTAAAGTGTTCATTACTAGATGAAGTGATAAAATATGGTACACACACAAACATGCACCAACTTTCCCATGATTATGTATGCAGGAATATTCAGACAAGAAAAAGGAAAAACTGCCACTTGCAACAATCATGAGTCTAGAGGACGTTATGCTAAATGAAATAAGCCACAGAGAGATCAACAAATACTTTATTAAATATAGAATCTTAAAAAAAAATCAAACTCAGAGATGCGTAAAGTAGAATACCAAATATTGAGAGCTATAAAAATGGGGAGATGGTCAAAAACACTTCGTTATGAGTAAGTTCTAAGAACCACATGTGCAGAATAGTGACTACAGTCATTAATATTGTATTGTACACTTGAAATTTGCTAACAAATCCTAAGTATTCTCACACACACAAAAGAAAAAAAAGTTATGTCTGGTGATAGGTGTGTTAATAAATTTCATGGTGACAATTGTTTCATAATATATATATCAAATCATTATATTATATATATTAAGTACATAAAATTTTATCAGTTATACCTCAATAAAGTTGGGACGACAAGACGAAATGGAAACAAGAGGTCTAAACATCATAAAAAGAACTACATAGGAGAGAGATCAAGAGTAGCCAATGCTATGTAAGTAGTCCCCATGACAACAGCTGCAATTCCATAAACAGGCAGAAACAGAATTGTCAGCTAAAGGAGGGGCCACAAAAACTGCATGGATCTGGACACACTGACCCACTCAAGGAAAGGGCGAGCAAGCTGCACCCAAAGGCCTTACTGCAAGACTATGAACCACAAACCCTTCCCTCTGACAGTTCAGTATAGCAGGTATTAGGGCTGTAGGGGAGAAAAAAGGGCAGTGCAAATGGCCCAGCCCTATTAACCACAACTACCCAGAACACTGGGGAAGAAAGCAGTGCCTACATCATGTGAGGACAGAGCACCTTCTGGGGCATGAGGCAGGATACAGAGGCCAGCCCAGGTCAGTAGGGAGGCTGAAAGTCTTACCCAGTGAGGATATAAGTGCATAGTTCTCCAGCATCACATCCAGATACAGGCGTCTCTGAGCCTCATCAAGGAGCCTCCATTCCTCCCAGGAGAAGTACACAGCAACATCTGGAAAGGTCACACTACCCTGTGGGGAAGGGGACAAATGAAACCTTGAACATTCTCTAAGAATCCACAACACATCTCTCCAAACACCTATGCCCTTCCCATCTTCCACTGGTGCCACTGATGCCTTCTCTCTCTTCACCACCTGCTTTACTCACTGTGCTCAGCCCTCGGCAGTAACTGGGCGGGGGGCGGTACTACAAGGCTTCTCCAGAATTTTGTGCACACAGATGCCATCTAAACTCTGAGTTTGGCCTGCAATTGTCCTGTCCCTCCAACCAAGCAATTCCCCTAGAGTCTCCCAAATTATGGGAATCCAGACACAGCCAAAGATAAGAACATGCTTCACCTGTAAATACTCAACATGAGGAAGCTGAGGCCATCAGTTCACACTTCCTCTCAATGGGCACATCATTCTGTAGGTAGCCCTTCTCTCACAGTTTGACTCTACAGTTGCACTTCCACAGCACTGCCATCTCCCTGCACCACACCACAGAATTCTTCCTGAACATGCATGCACACCTGGTGCTTGGCATCAGAGAACACTTGAGAAATTACAGAAGATTCACTACAACCCCAGTCCTCTGATGGATCTGACACCAGACTAAGCCACACATGCTGCTTAGAAGATCTTGCCACCTGCTGCCAGTCCTTACTTCAATATTCCCCACCCTAAAACCACACATGATTTTCACATTCCTGTAACTCTCTTCAACTTCTTTACTGCCAGCTTTGCCCTTTCAACAATCACAATGCGCCTCTCTCCACTCAATCTTTGTAGAAAAATCCAGCCCTAAAAATTTCCCCTCCAGTCATAGAGACTCACAAATGACATCTGCTCCAGACCTTATCCACTAGCAAGACTAAAACATCCCAGACCCTGTCAGAGTTCATTGCAACATTCTGGAGAAGTCATATAGTACTGAATGAGAAGCAGCCCCAGCCTTACTGCCTTCTTGTCTCAATTACTCCTGGGTCTCCTCAGCCATATCTCAGACTCCATTCATTCCACTGAAGCCTTGGCTGCCTGCCAAGTTGACCTCTCTTACACAGGTCCTACTGCCACTTCTCGACTTCACTTGGGTTTGCAATGCCCTACAAACCCTGAGCAAAAGTACTACTCCTTAGCACACACCCTAGTCTTTCTCAGCTACTAATATAGCCACTATAACCTGCATTCCCCTCCTAAATGTGATCCACAGCTCCACCTGTGTCCACTCAGCAGTCATCTCTTTTGAAAATTTCCATTCCTGAACACATTCCCCAGTTTTCCAGACCTGCCTAGTCGACTGCCCATGTTGCCTACACTCAGTCTTCTCTGAAACATTTCAGACTCCAGAGAATCAAAACAAACTCATAATATTTCCAAGGAAAATTAACCTGCTGCTAAAGTCCCCATCCAGTTGATAGGTTTTGCACCCCTTTGTCTACTGGGGCCAAAACCCAAGGGTCAGCCTTTACAATTGCCTTTCTCTTGTCACCAACAACACCCACAATTTTATTCGTCCCTTTGTATGACGGCAGGATAGCAACAACCCTTAGCAGGCAGCCATGGCTGTCCTCATTACTCTGCACTAAACAATAAGTCTTGTTCAGCCACTGGTCAGTGCCTCCGAGGACCCTCTCCACAAGTAACCAACTGTCAATGAGTGACCTTAGGGAAGTGATTCAGTCAAGGGTCAGTGGTGTGGTGATCATCAGGAGGAAAGTGAGCTAGGATGCAGATTCAGGTCTTCTTCTGGAGGCCCTCCAGGGCAACCAGGCTTGGGCCAGCGGGTCACCTGGAGAGTCCAGGAAACAGGCTGGGGATTACGTCCTGCCGGACGTAAATTTTCAGTTCCCTCATAAGGCCCTCTACTAGCCGTGGCCCAGGTCGTGAAGCAGTAGTGAACCTCTCTCCCATCTTCATCTCTGCAATGTAACAGCAGTGGCCGTCTGCATGGTTCGCAGTCTGTGAGAACTGGTTCCCCACTTTGGACAGCCTGAGGAGCCAGAGTTAGATTATAAAGAAAGCTGAGCACTGAGGAGTTGATGCTTTTGTACTGTGTGTTGGGAGAAGACTATTCAGAGTCCCTTAGATAGCAAGATCAAACCAGTCAATCCTAAAGGAAATCAGTCCTGAATGAATATTCATTGGAAGGACTGATGCTGAAGCTGAAACTCCAATACTTTGGCCACCTGATGTGAAGAACTGACTCATTGGAAAAGACCCTGATGCTGGAAAGACTGAACGCAGGAGGGGAAGGGGACAATAGAGGATGAGACGGCTGGATGGCATCACCAACTCAAAGGACAAAAATTTGAGTAAGCTCTGGGAGTTGGTGATGAACAGAGAAGCCTGGCATGCTGTGATCCATCGGGTCGCAAAGAGTCGGATACAACTGAGTAACTGAACTGAACTGAGGAGACTGAAGGCCAGTTGGGTTGGGTGCCTGGCTCCCTCAGGGATGACAGCTGGGCAAGTCTGGGGACCTGGCTTTGAAAGAGCTGCCAACTGCAATCTGCCTCCTCTTAGCTAGGACTGGGACATTGGAGGGTGAAAGTTGTGCCTTGGGACTTTGCCCTTTCTTGTCAGGACAGAGAATAACACTCATCTGGTAGAGACTTACAGGAACATTCTTACCTGACCATAAACTGATCCCAAGAACAAAGGACACCTCACCTTTTGCTTTTAAAGGGCCTTGCTCAAAGTTTTCAGTAACTTTGGGGCCCTTAGGGCATGAACCACCCATCTCCTTGTACAAATCTGTAACCTCTGTTCCAAACTGTTTTAATATGAATGGGCCTGACTGTGTGTGGGGCACAAGGACTTGCGATTTTGGTTAACACCTTCTCAAAAAATTGATCCAGAATTCAACTACTTTTCACACATCCAAGGTAGTCACTCTGGTCCATCAATACACACCTAGGCTATTACAACTAATACCTCTGTGCTTCCTGTCTCCTTCCTCCCTCTCATACTTTGTTTTTTTTCTTGGCAGTCAGAGAGAGCCTATTTTGGTATGCATGCAATCACCTCCCGCTTGCTATCCAAACCCTCTATTACCTATGAGATAAATGGTCTTTCCTTTTTTTCTGGCCGCACGGTGGGACTTGTGAGATGTTAGTTTCCCACTCAGGGGTTGAACCAGAGCCCTCAGCCAAGAGAGGCGGAATCCTAACCACTGGGCTGCCAGGAAATTTCCATAATGGCCAAGCTTTCTCGCAGCAGCACTGCAACCTTGACTGGCCCAGCTGCAACTTGCTCCTAGCAGAAACTGGTAGGAGGATGAAGAACTGCTATACCTTAGTCCCTGGTCAGCACCACCTCCAAATCTCTGTGCCTGCAGGTTCCTCCGCCCGTCACCCTCTGCCACGCACATTCACAGTCTGTCAGACAGAGCCCCACCAAAGTCGGCCTCACCGGCCTGGATCCCGGGGACTGGGCTGCGGGCACGTGAGCAGGCGCCCCCCACCCCCGCGACGCTCGGGGCTTTCGTGTCTGGTGGGTGAGGGGGTGAAGGCCCAGCGGGGCCAGCGTTTACCTGAGCCGGGTCCCTCAGAGCCGCCGCCATGGGGCTCTGTGGGCGGAGCGGGCGGGAGCAGCTGGAGAGCGCCGGCGGGGCCCTCCGGTCTTGGCGCGGCGCACCCTGGGCGGGTCACCGAGCCTCACACCCGCCTCTCTGCAGCGGGTACCTCCTCAGTCTCATCCCCGCTTCCCAGCGCGAGGAACCAAAGCGCTTGAATTATGAAAAAGCTCTAGCACTTTCAAAATGACGCTCACAGCGTCGCGGCCGGAAGTCCCGCCCAGACATTATTGCCTCACAGGAAAATGCGGCTTCTCTTTGTCTTAATTGGCTGATCGTCGCAGCCACCCATCGCACAGCCGCCTGGGTAATGTATTTCCCACAGATACAGGAGCCAAGGTCCAGTTTTGAGTTATCCCTGGCGTCCAGAAGAAACGGCGAAGCTGCACTGTGACATCTGCTAAAATAATAAGTCCAGAGACTGAGGTGGGGCCTTCCTTCTTAAAGAGAATGCACTCAGATGTTCGAGGATTACTGTCTACTACTGATCACTCAAGTGTTTGGAGACATTTTCTTTCAAATTCTTCGAAGCTCAGCGTGTTCCTAGAGTCTAAGAGCACCTTTCCAGATGCTCTCAAATCCATCAATCCAAATGCATCCTGGAACTACCCAGGCAGTGGAGTGATTAAGATTCGTCCCTTCCAAGCAGGAGGCGTGGTTCAATCCCTGATGAGGGAACTAAGATCCCAGAAGCATCCCAGCACTGCCAAACAAACAAACAAAAAACCCAAACGACCTATGCAGAGTCATTTAGACAGAGAATGGAGACACTGGAAACAGAAGCTAATAAACAATAGTGCACTGTTCATCTGTGTTTGGTATAAACAAACACACAAAAGTGTAGATAAGGAAAAGGATGCTGTGTCACTTGAGGAAGGAGTGCAAAGATAGGCCTCTGACAATGATTCCCAAGACAACGGAAATCCTGCCTTTATAGTTGCTGGGAGAAATATCAATAACCTCAGATACACAGATGACACCACCCTTATGGCAGAAAGCAAAGAACTAAAGAGGCTCTTGATGAAAGAGGAGAGTGAAAAAGTTGGCTTAAAGCCCAACATTCAGAAAACTAAGATCAAGGCATCTGGCCTCATCACTTCATGGCAAATAGATGGGGAAACAGAGGCAGACTTTATTTGGGGGGGGGCTCCAAAATCACTGCAGATGGTGACTGCAGCTATGAAATTAAAAGACGCTTACTCCTTGGAAGAAATGTTATGACCAACCTAGACAGCATATTAAAAAGCAGAGACATTCTTTTGCCAACAAAGGTCCATCTAGTCAAGGCTATGGTTTTTCCAGTTGTCATGTATGGATGTGAGAGTTGAACTATAAAGAAAGCTGAGCAGTGAAGAATTGATGCTTTTGAACTGTGGCATTGGAGAAGATTCTTGAGAGTCCCTTGGACTGCAAGGAGATCCAACCAGTCCATTCTAAAGGAGATCAGTCCTGAATATTCATTGGAAGGACTGATGTTGAAGTTGAAGTGCCAATACTTTGGCCCCCTGATGTGAACAGCTGACTCATTTGAAAAGACCCTGATGCTGGGAAAGACTGAAGGCGGGAAGAGAAGGAGACGACATAAGATGAGATGGTTGGATGGCAACACTGACTCAATGGACATGAATTTGGGTAAACTCCTGGAGTTGGTGATGGACAGGGAAGCCTGGTGTGGTGCAGTCCATGGGGTCACAAAGAGTCAGACACAACTGAGTGACTGAATTGAGCTGACTCTGTCCAATTCATTGAGCAATACTTTCATCTATTTAATATATATTACTTCGTATCCTCACATATATTCAATTCATTTCTGAATCTGGTGTCAATCTCAAAAAAGAGAAGAACAAAACAAATGCCATTTTGACATGTGACATTGGCTGCAGTGTTTTGCGATATCCCAGCACTATTTGCTATTCCATAGTTGGTCTTGTTTCATCTACCCCACGCACCATAGTATATTATTTCACATGTAAAGGGAATGACAGAGGATGAGATGGTTGGATGGCATCACCAACTCAATGGACATGAGTTTGGGTAAACTCCAGGAGTTGGTGATGGACAGGGAGGCCTGGTGTGCTGCGGTTCATGGGGTCACAAAGAGTCAGACATGACTGAGTGACTGAACTGAACTGAATCCCAGACAGCATGTATTTTAAAGTATAAACTCTTCAGATTGTTTAAATGTAAGGGTTTGGGGGACTTTCCTGGTGGAGCAGTGGTTAAGAATCTACCTACCAATACAGGAGACATAGGTTCGATCCCTAGTCTGGGAAGATTCCACGTGCCTCAGTGCAACTAAACCTGTGTGCCACAACTACTGAGCTCACATTCTGCAACTACTGCATAATGTCTTTCTTTGTACCTCAAGATCTAAGTTGTTGTTTAGTCAGAAAGTCGTGTCCAACTCTTTTGATACCTCGTGGAATGTAGCCCACCAGGGTCCTCTGTCCATGGGATTTCCCAGGCAAGAATAGTGGAATGGGTTGCTATTTCCTTCTCCAGGGAATCTTCCCAACCCAAGTCTCTTGCATCACATTAGAATCCTTCACCACCAAGCCACCAGGGAAGCCCAAGGTGTAGAGTTCTGTTGTTGTTGCTGTTTCATTACTAAGCCAGGTTCCTCTGTCCATGGGATTTTTTCTGGCAAGAAAACAGAAATAATGACAGATGCCATTCATCATAAGCACAAACTAGGTGTAAAACATCTGATGAACTGTGGTCCATTTTGTTTCTCTGGGAAGAAAGCATTTCCTTACACCCCTTACATAGCTCAGGACAAGGAGAAACAGCCACACCACCACTCCAGTGAATTTTACCTAAAGTCTCTGGGAAATTCTCTGCAGATTTTTGTTTTTTAATTTTTGCAATGATTATTTTTTGGTGATTTACTAAATGTAGAGTGTTGGGAAGAATATTCCAGAGAGAGAAAAGTACATATGAAGACAAGTATGTGAAGGGGTGTGAGCATTCAGGAAGCTGAGATAAAGGGTGGAAAGAGAAAGAAGGGTACTTCACATTAAGATGCTGAACTGAGCAGATACAATTATTTGTGGAAATATTAACAAGTTAGCTGACCCATAAACCCAGTGGAGTATATTTATAAATTTCAAATCTTTAGATACTAAATTTTAGTCTTCTATAAACTACAATAATGTGATAATACTTTTCCATGGTATAAAATATAGTTTCTGTTTTAAAATTAAAATTATGAAGTGTTATTTGTTCCAAAAGTCATCCTGGTACAGCTACTGTAGAAACTTTCAAAAATATAGTTTATAAATATCTATATACATAAATCAAATGCTTAAAGACACTTCAAATTATGCAAAAGCTCGGAGAGTCTCTTGTTTTTTTCTCACCTGGTAACCTGTAAGTGGAAAACATTATTAAAACTATATTTTTAAAACTTTTCTTGGAGAAAACAACTTTGAGCAAGATTGTGTTTACTAATGTGAAGTGCTGACTCCATCCAAACCATTAGAAGCCTAATGTTTATCTTTCCTTTACTAGCTTAGTATAATTTCTTACATTTTCTAGTGTCCTTAAAAAAAACTTTATAAAAGGGGGAGTTGTATTATTTTTAACCTTTAAAGTCTACAAGATGCATTAATCTTCAAATCCGTTTCAGGAAAGGTCTAAGAGATTTTTCAACCAATGTTGTTTTTCTTGTCTCAGTCAGAAGTTGCCTGGACTGTGTGCACACAGAAGAAAAATGAATGTTCTAATAAACTTTCTTTTCCAACCTGGGATTTAGGAAGTCTTTGACAATGCCAGAGATTTGAACACAACCATGCTGAATGGAAATTGCAAATTCAGGGGACACTGAGTGGCATTTCCCTGGTGGTCCAGTGGTTAAGACTGTGCTTCCACTGCAGGGGGCACAGGTTTGATCCCTGGTCAAGGAATTACGATCTGGCAAGCCACATGGTTCAGCACACACACACACACACACACACACACACA
>SJYC01135151.1:0-10000 GCA_006408675.1 Madoqua kirkii
TGCTTTTCCATGATCCAGCAGATGTTGGCAATTTGGTTTTATATCAGATACTTATATCTTCATCACATTTGGTCAGATGTTTCTATCTTTCCTTTTCTCCTTTGCTTTTTACTTCTCTTCTTTTCACAGCTTTTTGTAAGGCCTCCCGAGACAGCCATTTTGCTTTTTTCATTTCTTTTTCTTGGAGATGGTCTTGATCTCTTTCTCCTGTACAATGGCATGAACCTGTGTCCATAATTCATCAGGCACTCTATCTATCAGATCACGTCCCTTAAATCTATTTCTCACTTCCACTGTATAATCATAAGGGATTTTACTTAGGTTATACCTGAATGTTCTAGTGGTTTTCCCTACTTTCTTCAATTTATGTCTGAATTTGACAATAAGATGTTCATGATCTGAGTCACAGTCAACTTCCTGTATTGTTTTTGCTGACTGTATAGAGCTTCTTCATCTTTGGCTGTAGAGAATATAATCAATCTGATTTCAGTGTTAACCATCTAGTGATGTCCATGTGTAGAGTCTTCTATTGTGTTGTTGGAAGAGGGTATTTGCTATGACCAGTGCATTCTCTTTGCAAAACTTGATTAGCCTTTGCCCTGTTTTATTCTGTATTTCAATGCCAAATTTGCCTGTTACTCCAGGTGTTTCCTGACTTCCTTCTTTTGCATTCCAGTCTCCTACAATTAAAAGGACATCTTTTCTGGGTGTTAGTTCTAAAAGGTTGTAGGTCCTCAGAACCGTTCCACTTCAGCTTCTTCAGTGTTGCTGGTTGGGGCATAGACTTCGATTATTGTGCCATTGAATGGTTTGCCTTGGAAACAAACAGAGATCATTGTATCATTTTTGAGATTGCAACCAAGTGTTGCATTTTGGACTCTTTTGTTGATCATGATGGCTACTCCATTCCTTCTAAGGGATTCTTGCCCACAGTAGTAGGTATAATGGTCATCCGAGTTAAATTCACCCATTCCAGTCCATTTTAGTTTGCTGATTCCTAAAATGTCAATGATCATTCTTGCCATCTCCCGTTTGACTACTTCCAATTTGCCTTGATTCATGGACCTAACATTCCAGGTTTCTATGTAGTATTGCTTTTTTACAGCATTGGACCTTGCTTCTATTACCAGTCCCATCCACAACTGGGTGTGGTCTTTGCTTTGGCTCCATCCCTTCATTCTTTTTGGAATTATTTCTCCATTGATCTCCAGTAGCATATTGGGCATCTACTGACCTGCAGAGTTCCTCTTTCCGTATCCTATTATTTTGCCTTTTCATATTGTTCATGGGGTTCTCAAGGCAAGAATACTGAAGTGGTCTGCCATTCCCTTCTCCAGTGGACCACATTCTGTCAGAGCTCTCCACCATTACCTGCTCATCTTGGGTGGCTCCACACTGCATGGCTTAGTTTCATTGAGTTAGACAAGGTTGTGGTCTGTGTGACTAGATTGACTAGTTTTCTGTGATTAAGGTTTCAATGTGTCTGCCCTCTGATACCTCTCACAACACCTACTGTCTTACTTGGGTTTCTCTTACCTTGGACTTGGGTTTCTTTTCATAGGTGCTCCAGCAAAGTGCAGCCGCTCCTCCTCACCTTGAACGAGGAGTATCTCCTCACAGCTGAGCATCCTGACCTTGAACATGAAGTAAATATCCTCAGTCCTCCTGCATCCACCACTCCTTGGATGTGGGGTTACTCCTCTCAAAAAATAAAATACTTAGAAATAAATCTACCTAAAGAAACAAAAGACCTATATATAGAAAACTATAAAACACTGATGAAACAAATCAAAGATGATGCAAGTAGATGAAGAAATATACCATTTTCAAGGAGCAGAAGAATCAATATAGTGAAAATGAGCATACTATCCAAAGCAATCTGTAGATTCAATGCAATCCCTATCAAGCTACCAATGGCAGTTTTCACAGAACTAGAACAAATAATTTCACAATATATATGGAAATACAAAAAAAAAAAAAACCCAAACAAACAAAACAAAACAAAACAAAAAACCCTCAAAAAGCCAAAGCAATCTTGAGAGAGAAGAATGGAATTGGAAGAATCAACCTGCATGAATTCAGATCATACTAAAAAGCAAGCGATCAAAACAGTATGGTACTGGCACAAAGACAGAAATTTAGATCAATGGAACAAAGTAGAAACCCCAGAGATAAATCCACACACCAATAAACACCTTATCTTTGACAAAGGAGGCAAAATTAAACAGTGGAGAAAAGACAGTCTCTTTAACAAGTGGTGCTGGGAAAACTGAGCAAACACCTGTAAAAGAAGAAACTAGAACACCTTCTAACACCATACACAAAATGAACTCAAAATGGGTTAAAGATCTAAATGTAAGACCAGAAACTATGAAACTCCTAGAGGAAAACATAGGCAAAACACTCTCTGACATAAATCACAACAAGCTTCTCTATGGCACACCTCCCAAAGTAGTGGAGACAAAAGCAAAATAAACAAATGGACCTAATTAAACTTAAAAGTTTTAGCACAGTGAAGGAAACTATAGCCAAAGTGTAAAGACAGCTTTCAGAATGGGAGAAAATAATAGCAAATGAAACAACTGACAAAGACTTCATCTCAAAAATATACAAGCAGCCAGCTCATGCAGCTCAATATCAGAAAAGTAAACAATGCAATCAAACAATGGGCCAAAGAATTAAACAGACATTTCTCCAGACGGCTAGCAAACACATGAGAAGATGTTCAACAACACTCATTGTCAGAGAAATGGAAGTCAAAACCATAATAAGGAATCATCCTATGCTGGTAAGAATGGCTGCTATCCAAAATCTACAAAAGTAAATGCTGGAGACAGTGTGGAGAAAAAGACTAGAGATCTCTAGAACATTTTAGATGAAGATAGGCACAATAAAGGAAAGAATTGGTACAGACCTACAGAAGCAGAAGATATTAAAAAGAGGTGGCAATAATACACAGGAGAGCAATGCAAAAAAGATCTTCATGACCCAGATACTCATGATGGTTTGATCAATCACCAAGAGTCAGACATCCTGGAATGAGAAGTCAAGTGGGCCTTACGAAGCATCACTATGAACAAAGCTAGTGGAGGTGATAGAATTCCAGTTGAGCTACTTCAAATCTTAAATGATGCTGTGAAAGTGCTGCACTCAATATGCCAGCAAAATTGGAAAACTCAGCAGTGGCCAAGGGACTGGAAAAGGTCAGTTTTCATTCCAATCCCAAAGAAAATCAAGGCCAAAGAATGACCAAACTACCACACAGTGCACTCATCTCACACGCTAGTAGGGTAATGCTCAAAATTCTCCAAGGCTAGCTTCAGCAATATGTAAACCATGAACTTCCAGATGTTCAAGTTGGTTTTAGAAAAGGCAGAGGAACCAGAGATCAAACTGCCAACATCTGCTGCATCATCAAAAAAGCAAAAGAGTTCCAGAAAAACATCTATTTTTGTTTTATTGACTAAGCCACAGCCTTTGACTGTGTGCATAACAATAAACTGTGGGAAATTCTGAAAGAGATGGGAATACAGATCACCTGACTTGCCTCTTGCAAAACCTATATGCAGGTCAGGAAGCAACAGTTAGAACTGGACATGGAACAGACTGGTTCTAAATAAGAAAAGGAATATGTCAAGGCTGTGTATTGTCACCATGCTTATTTAACTTCTATGCAGAGTACATCATGAGAAACACTGGGCTGGAAGAAGTACAAGCTGGAATCAAGATTGCTGGGAGAAATATCAATAACCTCAGATATGCAGATGACACCACCCTTATGGCAGAAAGTGAAGAGGAACTAAAAAGCATCTTGATGAAAGTAAAAGAGGAGAGTGAAAAAGTTGGCTTAAAGCTCAACATTCAAAAAACGAAGATCATGGCATCTGATCCCATCACTTTCTGGGAAATAGATGGGGAAAGAGTGGAAACAGTGTCAGACTTTATCTGGGGTGGGGGGGGATCCAAAATCACTGCAAATGTTGAATGCAGTCATGAAATTAAAAGACACTTACTCCTTGGAAAGAAAGTTTTGACCAACCTCCACAGCATATTAAAAAGCAGAGACATTTCTTTGCTAACGAAGGTCTATCTAGTCAAGGCTATGATTTTCCCAGTTGCCATGTATGGATGTGAGAGTGGAATATAAAGAAAGCTGAGTGCCAAGAATTTGATGTTTTTGAACTGTGGTGTTGGAGAAGACTTTTGAGAGTTGCTTGGACTGCAAGGAGATTCAACCAGTCTATCCTAAAGGAGATCAGTCCTGGGTGTTCATTGGAAGAACTGATGCTAAAGCAAAACTCCAATAATTTGGCCACCTCATGTGAAGAATTTACTCACTGGAAAAAACCCTGATGCTTGGAGGTATTGGGGATAGGAGGAGAAGGGGACAACAGAGGATGAGATGGCTGGATGGCATTACTGACTCGATGGACATGAGTCTGAGTGAACTCCTGAAGTTGGTGATGGACACGGAGGCCTGGCGTGCTGCCATTCATGGTGTTGCAAACAGCTGGACACAACTGAGCGACTGAACTGAACTGATAACAATTATATGCTTTTCAAGTAGCTTGTGATTTTGGAATGCTGTGGAAGCAATATTGTTTTCTTACTTCCACTGCAAATAAGATTAAAAATGTCCCTGTGCTTCGGAATCAAGACTGCTGGGAGAAATATCAATAACCTCAGATATGCAGATGACACCACCCTTATGGCAGAAAGTGAAAAGGAACTAAAAAGCCTTTTGATAAACGTGGAAGAGGAGAGTGGAAAAGTTGGCTTAAAGCTCAGCACTTAGAAAATGAAGATCATGGCATCTGGTCCCATCACTTCATGGGAAATAGATGGAAAAACAGTGGAAACTGTTAGATTGTATTTTTGGGAGCTTCAGAATCACTGCAGATGGTGACTGCAGCCATGAAATTAAAAGATGTTTACCCCTTGGAAGAAAAGTTATGACCAATCTAGACAGCATGTTAAAAAGCAGATACATTACTTTGTCAACAAATGTCCGTGTAGTCAAGGCTATGGTTTTTGCAATGGTCATGTATGGATGTGAGAGTTGGACTGTGAAGAAAGGTGAGTGCTGAAGAATCAATACTTTTGAATTGTGGTGTTGGAGAAGAGTCCTGAGAGTCCCTTGGACTGCAAGGAGATCCAGCCAGTCCATTCTGAAGAAGATCAGCCCTTGGATTTCTTTGGAGGGAGTAATGCTGAAGCTGAAACTCCACTACTTTGGCCACCTTATGTAAAGAGTTGAACCATTGGAAAATACTTTGATGCTGGGAGGGATTGCGGGCAGGAGGAGAAGGGGACGACCGAGGATAGATGGCTGGATGGCATCACTGACTTGATGGCTGTTAGTCTGAGTGAACTCAGGGAGTTGGTGATGGACAGGGAGGCCTGGTGTGCTGCAATTTATGGGGCTGCAAAGCATTGGACAAAACTGAACGACTGAACTGAAATGATGCGTAGGAATTATTGAATTCAATACTTTTACCTGTTGTTTTAGCTATCATTAAATTTCCCACATATTCTAAACTTGAATGTCTAAAAGTTAAAGGAATTCACCTTACTGATACTTCTGCAATGACTGTTGCCCTTAAAATGATCAAAAGCAGTCAAACCTCTGTCATGGTCCAAAGGGAGAGTTCCCCAAATGATCATTTAGACACACTGGCCCAACAACTAGTCTTAGGGGAGAAAAAAGAACAAGATTAGAAATTCAACAACTTTTGGTTTGATAAAAGAGAAAGTTCTGACTTGAACCTAGTAAAAAAACAAAAATACTAATGAGGAATCTAAAATTCCCTCTACTCACAACTGTATATGCATTTAACCATTAGTTTACTAATAAAATAATAATCTTTATAAATCAATGTTGATGGGAAAACATTTACAAAGCTGAAAAATAGGGCCTATTTCCCTTGCCCCCTTGTCCTAAGTACAACCCAGGGAAGACTATTTGTACTGCTTCTGGACATTTTAAACTGTCTAAAGGACATTTTTAGGTTTGATAAATGTAATTTGGATAATTCCCTCTATCCAATAGACATCCTGCATATTTTCAGAGTGGACAGAAGACTTTCCTTAAAGATAAGCTTATTGCCTCTTATGACTAAAATCTTTTCAGAAAAAAAAAAAATCTCTATCTGAAAAACTTTATTCAATTTTCATTGTGGTAAAGAAAACCATTTTACTGGTCAAGCATTTCAACAGATCTGAACTGTTTGGCTGGTTTTCATGCTTTTGCTGTGCTTACCACATTCAACCCTCTGATTCAACTAATAAAATAATAATCTTTATAAATCAATGTTGATGGGAAAACATTTACAAAGCTGAAAAATAGGGCCTATTTCCCTTGCCCCCTTGTCCTAAGTACAACCCAGGGAAGACTATTTGTACTGCTTCTGGACATTTTAAACTGTCTAAAGGACATTTTTAGGTTTGATAAATGTAATTTGGATAATTCCCTCTATCCAATGGACATCCTGCATATTTTCAGAGTGGACAGAAGACTTTCCTTAAAGATAAGCTTATTGCCTCTTATGACTAAAATCTTTTCAGAAAAAAAAAAAATCTCTATCTGAAAAACTTTATTCAATTTTCATTGTGGTAAAGAAAACCATTTTACTGGTCAAGCATTTCAACAGATCTGAACTGTTTGGCTGGTTTTCATGCTTTTGCTGTGCTTACCACATTCAACCCTCTGATTCAATTAAGCACACTAACTGCATGAAGACTCAGCTGGCAGATTTGTTCCAGCATGCCAAATACTTTAGCCAAAACCACGGGTATTTCTAAATCTCAGATTCCCTTTTGTAATTTATAAACTCTCGATCTTTGATGTAGTTATAGGTGCCCAATGCTTTTGCAATGTTGTGTCTCCAAAAAATAACAATTTTTGGTGGAACAATCTTTTCACTGTGAGCCTTTGGACAATTAATATCTTAAATGTCATATCTTGTCAGCTGGAGATCTTGTACATTTGACAAGAAATCTCTAGAAGAACTCTCTTCGATATTGGTGGAAGGATCGCTATCAGGTACTACTGACTAATCATTGTGCTTCCAAATTCCAAGGAATACATTTTTGGATTCACATGACACTTCTAAATAAGGTTTCAAACACTGAGTGGATCTGAACAGTATCTGGTGACATAAAAATAAAAACTTTCCAGAACTGAAGCAGATAACTTCTGATAAGACAGCTTTCCCAAGATACCCAGAACAGATCTGCTGGACCTGTTGTCAGACTTTTGATAATGACATAATACTTCAGATGATCTCCAGTGACCAGTATCTTGATAACATATTGATATAAAAAGTGCCTGAGGCTTTTTCTTCCTCCTTCTCTTTGTTACTCAAATGTGACCTTAGTAAGTGTCCAATCCTTGCATTTACCTTCAAACATGAGACACTACAATCAGGAACGATTATTCTTGATATTAAGTAACAAAAGGCCTCTGAAACTAGAAAACCTGTTTATTGGTGATAATTTTGAGGAAAGATCTTGATCACAAAGACCAAATATAGAACATAAATAAACAGAAACCAAAACTTAATAGAGATGGGAGACCAGAATAGGGAGGCTCATGTGCTTTAATGATTACAGAGCTCAACAAAAAGAAAAAAAATATCCCTCTTTTCTGATAAGGATTCAGTCAGTGAAAAGCCTTGGACTCTTTAATATAGCCTTCCAACTTCTTTTTACTCTCTATTAAAGCATTCTCTTTCCTTTTCCTTATGGGGACTTGCATGAGGCTTGCCATGGTTGCAGACACTTAGTTACAATTCTCTACTGATCTGAAGACTCTTGAGAGTCCCTTGGACTGCAAGAAGATCCAATCAGTACATCCTAAAGGAAATCAGTCCTGAATAATCATTGGAAGGACAAATATTTGAAGCTGCAACTCCAATACTTTGGCCACCTGATGCAAAGAACTGACTCATTTGAAAAGACCCTGATGCTGGCAAAGGTTGAAGGCAGGAGGAGAAGGGGATAGGAAGATAGAGGATGAAATGGTTGGATGGTATCACCGACTCAATGGACATGAGTTTTAATAGGCTCCAGGAGTTGGTAATGGACAGGGAGGCCTGGCATGCTGCAGTCCATGGGGTCGCAAAGAGTCGGACACAACTGAGTGACTGAACTGACTGACTAACTGATCTCAAAGACTGAACTGACTGACTAACTGATCTCAAAGATCTTCCCAGGTGTCAGTTCAATCAGTTCAGTTCAGTCGCTCAGTCGTGCCTAACTCTTTGTGACCCCATGAATCGCAGCACACCAGGCCTCCCTGTCCATCACCAACTCCCGGAGTTCACTCAGACTCACGTTCATCGAGTCCATGATGCCATCCAGCCATCTCATCCTCTGTCATCCCCTTCTCCTCCTGCCCCCAATCCCTCCCAGCATCAGAGTCTTTTCCAGTGAGTCAACTTTTCACATGAAGTGGTCAAAGTACTGAAGTTTCAGCTTTAGCATCATTCCTTCCAAAGAAATCCCAGGGTTGATCTCCTTCAGAATGGACTGGTTGAATCTCCTTTCAGTTCAAAGGACTCTCAAGAGTCTTCTCCAACACCATAGTTCAAAAGCATCAATTCTTCAGTGCTCAGCCTTCTTCACAGTCCAACTCTCACATCCATACATGACCACAGGAAAAACCATAGCCTTGACTAGATGGACTAGTGGTAAAGAACCTGCCTGCCAATGCAGGAGACAAGCCACACATGTTGGATCCCTAGATTGTGAAGATTCCCTGGAGGAGAAGTAACCCACTCCAGAGAGGAGTGGATGGCTACAGTTCATGGGTTTGCAAAGAGTCATACACAACTGCAGTGATAGCTTGCACTGATCTCAAGAAGCCTAATCTTTTCTGAGGAAATATCTAACAGTCTATTTGTTTCAAGTCAACAATGAAGTTCATGTTTCTTACTTTGCTGTAAGTGATAAAGACCTTTATCTCTGACCTGTGAGCTTTATGTCTTGTGCCAGCCCCGAGGAAACTGGCAAGTTAAATTGTTAGCATGTAAGTAAGGCAAACTCACAAAATGTTTTACCTCTTGACACTATTCACATTAAGATTCTCTTAGATGTCCATGGAAATAGTACAATTAATTGCGGGAAGAGAGCTAGAGTTCATAAAACTAATCTGATTAGAGGCTGTGGGTGACCAACACAAACTCTCTGTTGTTAAATTAAAGCAATGCAGTTAACCACATATGTCACTTATTGGAAGAAATAGATGGAATTTTATGGATTCAGCTTATAAATTTAAAAAGAAATTAAGAAATACAGAGACAGACAGAGACTCGATTTGGTCTGAAGGCTTTCCTTAAGTATTTTAATTTGTTGGAGTGCATTTAAGTTTTGAAGATAAATGGCATTTATTTCTCTCAGGTTCTTAATTATTCCCTGAAAAATGTATCATTATGTGTTTTAAATTTTGATTTTTGTTGGTTGTTTAAATGAAAATATTTAAAAATAAAGTTTGCAACTTTTTTGCATTTTTGTAAGCTATAATGTAAATTTAATAAAGTATTAGAACTAAGATTTATTAGTTTGACAATTGTAGGCACCCATTTAACCACTACCTAAATAAAGATAAAGAATCATGTTGTATGGTACAGTAACCAATCATGAGCTACACGTAGCTATTTAGTCTTTGGTTCTAATTAAAGTTAAATCAAATTGAAAATTCATTTTCTTAATCACACTAACCACATTTCAAATTCTTATTAGCTGTACGTCAATATTTAAGATATTGGACATATTGAACATAATATATTTGGGACACTGCAGAAAATAAAAATGTCCTTTCTATTTTAAAAACATTTAAAACATCTTTTAGCTATGCCATGTTGCTAGTAAGATCTTAGTTCCCGGATTAGGAATCAAATTCACACCCCCTATTGAAGAAGGATGATGTCCTAAATACTGGACCACCAGGGAAATTACCTGGAAATGTTCTTCTTAAATTAATAGCCTGCAATATTAGAAA
>SJYC01135157.1:0-49666 GCA_006408675.1 Madoqua kirkii
AGGGTTCCTGTGGAGTCAAGGAAAGACAGAAATTAGCATGCCCACCCAATTCCGTCACTCTGTCATGTTCTTGAAAGAAAATACTCTGCAATTTGCTTTGAAATCTTAAAGAAAGAAAAATACTAAGTCACAGAGTACTCAAGGCTGAAAGGAACCTCAGACAACAACTGGCCCAACCCCCTGACTGTTCAGAGAAGGAAAGTGAGGCCCAGGGTCACACGATGAGGATTAGGGGGGGCCTGAGTCCTCAGCCCCCCCCCCCCCGGGGTCGGCCTCTGTGGCCTGCTGCCCTCACCCCAGGGCCCTTGCAGCAAGGGGGACCAAATCTCCACTGCCTGGAGGGGCAGCCTGAGGAGCAAGAGAAAGAGGAAACCCCGGGGGTGGACAGAACACAGGGTGGCAGGAAGCAGCGTGAATTTGCTCAGCCTAACTGTACTTGATCAATCGTCCGCGGGGCGTGCGGGAGCGGCTGCTGGAACCACAGCTCCCCGGAGCCCCATCACTCAGCGATATGGTAATAAAGTGGCCGGGGCTGGAAAAATGCTATGAGACTCCAGAGAGCTCAGTCTCATCCCGCCGGATTATAGCCCTGTTATCGACACCCCTGAGGCTTGTTTTGTCTCCTTCAGCACCAGCTCTGGAGATGAAAGCTTCAGCAGGATGCAGTATGACCCACGCATCCAGGGCTGGGAACAAAAGGAGGTAGGTGGCAGGAAAGACTGACTCCTCCAGGGCCACACCTGTCATCAATGTCCCTTCTTCCTGAATCCCAACTCCCATGTCCACTGAGGCCTCCGCAGGGCACTGGGCTGTGGCGTGGGGGACAGAGGGAGGAGAAACTGGGGTCAGGCTTGAGGGTCCTAGAGTGCTGGAGGCACAGTCATCACCCGCCCAAAGGTTAGCAGATAACAGAGATTGTGCGGTTCAGCTGTTGATCCTCCAAAGACAGACAGGGCCCTGGGGGTTTCAGAGGGGAAAGACAAGCTTCCTGAGGGAGTTGCAGCTACACTGGGCTGCAAGGGTCATAATTCTACTCCTGAACGAACTATCACCACGGGCTCCTGCAGACCATCACCCCATTCTCCCACACACGGGTCTGAGAGCATCCTGAACACCAGGCACTCGCTGTCATCCTACATAACTCTCCCCAGCTTGTCAATACTTCCAGGAGAAAGTCAAAATCCCATTGTGTCATAATAGTATTCAGTCATGAACAGAAATGAAGCTCTGGTATGTGCTACAGCATGGACGAATCTTGAAATCATTATGCCAAGCAAAAGAAACCAGACACAAAAGGACAAATATTGTCTGACTCTGCTTGTAAGCGGTACCTAGAATAGGCAAATTTGTAGAGACAGAAAGTAGAACCGTGGTTGTCAGGGGCTGGAGGTGGGGGAGAGGGGAAGGGAATTATTGCTCCATGGGTCAGAGTTTCTCTTTGGGAAGATGAATTTCTTGAAATGGATGTGGTGATGGTTGTACAACACTGCAAATGTGCCTAATGCCAATAAATTGTACACTTAAAATGGTGAAATGGCAAACTTCATGTTATACAAGTATTTTACTACAACTTCTTAAAAATTCTTACCCCTGAAACTAATGTTATCTGTCAATTATACCTCAGTTTTTAAAACAGCCATCACACGCTGCCGTGCAAGGTGCTGCCACTTCACCCTCCTTTCAAGAGGGCATGTCCCTAGAATGAGGGGAGAACCAGAAGTCTTGCTGAGCACGGGGAGGCACATGGCTCATCCGCTGAATGACTTCTGCCCTGGCCTCTGCAACCTGGTGCGTCCTCCTTTAGGCTCTGTGCCCTGTCCTGTCTCTGTGCCTTTGCACAGGCTGTTCCTTGGCTTGGAATTCCAGCCCCCGCTTCACTCTCTGGCTAATGCCAGCTGATTCTTCAGGGCCCCACGGGTGTGCCACCCTCTCTGTGAATTCTCCCCCACCAGCCACAAGCAGAGTTACAGCAGTCCTCCTCTGGGCAACCATATCTCCTTGGATGCCTGCATCAGGGAACCTCTGCTGCTGAATTTGGGGGCCCACTGGGGCTTCCCAGGTGGCTCAGTGGTAAAGAATCCTCCTGCCAGTGCAGGAGACACAGGAGATGCAGGTTCGATCCCTGGGTCAGGAAGATCCCCTGGAGGAGGAAATGGCAACCCACTCCAGTGTCCTTGCCTGGGAAATCCCAAAGACAGGCTACGGTCCGTGGGGTCACAAAGAGCCAGACAGGACCAAGCAGCTGAGCACGAGCAGGAAAACAATCCCATCCTCTTGAAGTGAAGCTGGACAAGGCAGCCCAAGACATCACAGCGAACACTCCAGTGTCACTTCCTGTGGGGATTCTTAATTAAAGCAACAACAACAAGCCACATCGCTGACCAGAGGCAGAATCTGGGTTACTTCCCCAGCATTTTCCATTTGACTGTAAGCCATGGGTCAAAAGTGGTAGAGCCATTGCTAGGGTCAAGCTTATTATTAACTTCCCAAGAGAATGTAGTGATATTTTGGTCCACCAGCCACGGAGAATAGAATAAAAAAGAAGATAGGACTTAGAGAAAAATCAAAAGAGCAGCTAAAAGCTGGAGCTATCCATCTCTCTAGGAGAACTGTTAAGTGGCCCCCAACTAGACGAACTTAAAACATGGATATTAGCTTAAAACTTTTATGATCTAGGAAAATGATACTCTACCAATCAAGATTTGATTTCCTATTCTATCCTGGTACAGAGGATGCTGAATTTACTTAAATGAAATCACATTAGCTAGATGGATAGACAATAGATATATACATACCTAGACAGACAGAGACGTGGAGACACAGAGCCATAGATAGACATACATGTAAGTAAAAATACTTAGATTCTTTGAATCCTTGAATTTACAAGAATTTACGATGTGACTTGTACGGCAGCACGTCTTATACACCAGCAAGTCTAGTACTGTGTCTGTGTCCTCTGTTTCCTCATCTAGACTGTGAACTCTTTTTTAAAATATTTATTTATTATTTACCTGGCTGTGCTGGGTCTTATCTGGCTGTGTCATCGTAGCACGTGGGATCTTTAGTTGCGGCCTGCAAACTCTTAGTTGTGGCGAGCGGGATCTAGTTCCCCAAGCAGGGATCGAACCCAGGCATCCTGCACTGGAGCGTGGACTCTTAGCCATTGGACCACCAGGGAAGTCCCTAGACTGTGAACTCCTTGAGGATAGGTCTCTCTGGGTGTGGTCTCAGCCCAGCAAAGTTTGGCACACAAACCAAAATAAATGTCTGCTTTGTAACTGAATGAGTTAGTCTCTATTTCTCCAGCACCCAGCACAGGACATGATTCTCAGCCAAAGCCTAGTATGTATTGGGGGGAAAAAGGGAAGGAGGACCTGACCACTGATACCATGTACCCTGCTGTGGACTGACCTACCTCCTAACGTTAAGCGCTTGGAGAAGCAGAAGTGTCGCTGCAGACAGAGAGCCAGGTGGCCCTGCCCACTAGTCTGCCCCCATGAGGAAGACAGCAGGCAGGCAAGGAGGCCCAACAGAGCTGCCTCCCTCACTGAGAGGCCAGACCGCGTGGGTTGTGGGGTCACGAAGGCTGAGGCAGGAGCTGCATGGAACTGTTCATGAACTGCAAATAGCTCAAAGTCCACAGTTCAGGATGATGAAATCCAAGCGAAATTTCAAGATGAGACTGTTCACTGTAGCAGTGTAATAGCAAAAAACAAAACAAACACAAATAAAAACTGAACAATCCAAATATCCTTTGAAAGGAAAATGGGTACATGGGGAGAGAATCACTCTATGAAACACTAAACTGTAATAAAATGGGAGAAGTCACAGCTACATACAGTCGTATGAATAAATCTTAGCAACACTTAACAATGTTGAGTGAAGAAGTAAATCTCAGAAGATCACATATAACATGACGGATGCCTTTCTATAAGGTTCACAACTAAAATCAAAAGCATACTGCTCACTCATCCCAAGAAAAAAAATTTCTATTTCTTTAATGTTGAAGCTATATGAGATGATGGATGTTCACTAAACCTACTGTGGTCATCATTTCGTGATGTGCGTAAATCAAATCATTATGGTCTACACCTTAAACTTACACAGTGCTGTATGTCAATTATCTCTCAATAAAAACAAAAGAACAATGAAAACATTATTTCAGTACCACAGGTATGTGATTGTGGTATCCAAGCTCCAAGCTCAACAAAACTTCCAATTTTTCCTCCTTTGTAGGTACCTGCCCTCTTGAAATTAGGGAGAGCCCTGGGCAGAGCTTTGGCCAGTGAAATGTCACCAAAGTGTTCAATGTCCGTTTAGAGCAGAAACATCTAAGTATGGGGGCTTAGTTCTTGCTCTCTTCCCCTGCCAAAGCAAACCCCAGATCTTAGTGCTGAAGAGCAATCTCACAGGATGGTGGCCGCCCCATGCCTGGGGTCCACATCTGCAATGTCCTTGGCTAATCTACGTTGGCCATGTAGCATGCCTGAGCAATAAAATTTTGTTGGGTGAAGCTACTGAGATGAGGGATTATTTGTTACTGCAGCATAAGCTGGTTCGCCCTGATTGATACAATAAAAAAATTATATTTAAGGTCAAGATAGTGTTCAACACAAAACTGAGCATTGTGATTACACTCTGAGCAGGAGTCAGGGGAATAAGAAAAGGGAGGAAGAAGCACAAGATTAGAGCAAATCTTGTTAAAGTTATAGTTCTTAGGTGGAGTTCTGAGTTCACACCTTTTCACTATATTATTGCAAACAAAAATAGGTCATTGTAAGACTTTCCTAGTAATCCAGTGGCTAAGACTCCACGCTCACAGTGCAGGGGGCCTGGGTTCAATCCCTGATCCGGGAACTAGATTTCACATGCCACAACTCAGAATTTCCATGCTGTGACAAAAAATCCCACATGCCCCAACTAAAGATTCCACATGCCTTAATGAAGACTGAAGATCCCACCAGTGCAAATAAGACCCAGCACAGCCAGATAAATAAATAAATATATGTTTTAATAGAAAAGCTTTTTAAAAAAATAAACCATTGTAAACAAACTGCTTAATTAAAGGGGCCCTGTATAGGCCAATAAGGAGTGTGTCATAACCAGGGGTTTTGATTGCCCAGCTCTGTGTATCTGAGGTCCACTTAAAACTCATATCTGGCTCAGATATGAGCCAGAAACCCAACCACGTACCTGCCAAAGGGTGCTTGCATCTCACCTTGTAGAATATGTGTTAGTCACTCAGCCGTGTCCGACTCTTTGCAACCCCATGGACTGTAGCCCGCTAGGCTTCTCTGTCCATGGAATTCTCCAGGCAAGAATACTGGAATGGATTGCCATTCCCTTCTCCAGAGGAACTTCCCAACCCAGGGATCGAACCCTGGTCTCCTGCATCACGGGCAGATTGTTTACCACACCTTGTAGCATAACAGCCAACAAAGTGTGGACGGAGGGCAGAGAATGAGCTCAGGTCTGCGGTTTCCCCCTAATTCCCTGAGGTCCAGGGCCTGAGATGTCACTCTCCACAACCCCTCCTCCAGACTCCCCCAATGAAACTGTCAGGCCAGCTGGTTGGGGAGGTGGGAGACAGGAGCATCACAGAGCCTTTGTTCCTGCCAGCTCCACAAACCAGCCCAAAGCCTCATTTCAATATATTTGCATGAAATGGTTTCATCCCAGAGTTGCCGCCTCCCGACCCCCATCCCCCACCCTGGAGTGTGCGAAGGCCCCTGGACCAGCCCCAGGCCCCTTTGGATGATGTCATATTTACCAGAAAGAACTTTTGCTTTTTCTGCACCCCAGATATCATAAATCTTACATAACTTTTTCTCCCTCAACCTTGATGCTAAATTCACTGCATTCGATGGGGAGTCACTGGGGAGTTTTCAGCGGGAGAGGGTGTGGTGGGATTTGCAACTTGAAAGCTGCTCTAGTTACCAGTGAGGGACAAAGGTGGAGGCAGGGGGACCACTGGGGGAACAAGCAAGGCATCGGAACCTGGGGCGGGGGCGAGGAGGCACAGCAGTGGGAGGCCCCTAGGCAGACCCCAGAGCCTCTCAGAGGGTGGGATCCAGAACTTGGCAAGGAGTCAGAGGGGCACATCCTGACTCCATGGTCACTGGGGAAGATAAGGGAGGCGACCTGCCACCCACCTGCTCCTGACACCACTCGGGGTGCAGAGAGGGAGAGAAGTGTCCTGGGAAATGCCTGCGTGGGGCTGTGGCCTCTGGAGGAGCCTGGCTGGAAGTGAAGATGAAGCAGGGCCAGCCATTTATCTTTGAACTTTTAAAACTAGTCGCATATATTAATTTAACCAAACAAAATCGACTGAAAACATAAAGAGTCAGAATGCCTCAGCACGTGTTCTTATCCACGCGAGCTTCCGGGAGTTCACAGCCCTAGAAATTATGCACCAACTTGAACAAGTGGGTGCAGGTTTTTTTTCTGAAAAAGAGTCTCTATACGTTATTGAATTCTCTAAAGAGCCTGTGACCTGGGAATACTAATGACCGTTTATGTAACAGCGCACCTCGGGCTCTACACTATATATATATATTCGTTTAATCTTCAGAGCAGGCCTGTGAGAGACAGTCTGTTGTCATCCCCATTTTACATTTGTAGGGACTGAGGCGCAAGAAGACAAAGCAAGATGCTGAAGTTTGCTCAGGTTAATGAGATTGGAGTCTCCAGTGTGTCAGCCACTAACCTGGACCTGGTCTGGTTCAACTCTGAACCTGCCCAGATGGACAAGTCAGGCCCCAGGGCACAAAGGCCCCAGGTCCTGCGCACAGACAAAGCTGGGAAGCCAGGACATGTGGACCTCTTTACTCACAGCCGTTCTCAGGTTCAAGTTCAGGAGAAATAGGACAGTGGACCCTCGCTGTCATCCTGGCCCACGGCAGGGAAGGCAGTTTCGTCCCAGGGTCATCTCAGGAGCAGGCATAGGGGAGGGGAGCTCCTCAACCATCGCAGAGGCCAGCCCAGCAATCAACCCCTTGCAGGGACAGGGACCCTCCTTCCCCCATAACCAAGCCCTGTATCTCCCTGGCCTGTCCTCACACTTCTGCCCGCAGCCCCACTTGCAGCTGAGGACAAGCACCAGGCTATCCACGGTTGGGGGTGCAGCAGGGTACCTCCAGCCTCACTTTCCCTGTCTCTCCTCCCTGTTGTCCAGCCCCAGCAGGGGTGGGCCCCTGGGGCTTGTCCCCTGAAGCCTCATCCTGGATCTAGCCCCACTCCCCTCAGCCAGGCTGGAGGCTGCCCCCAGGGAACGGTGGCCGAGGCAGGGCCCAGAGCAGAGGCAGGGTGGGGCTATCCCAGGAGGTGGTGAGGGCCCTGCTCTAGGAGGCAGGTGAGCAGAGGCTGGACACCCCCCCACAACACACAATCATCTCTGAGAAGCCTCTGGACCAGCGGTCACACACACTTGGAGTGAACCCAAGATCTCCAGTTCTCCCGTCCTAGTGCCCCATGAGGGGCATGGTGACACTTACAGGGTGTCACAAAAGCAGGTACAATGGGCTCCAACCAGATGGACCTCAGAACAGGGCTCTAGCTTGATTCCGCAGAGGGTCAGTGGCTTGTCCAAGGTGCCACAGATCCTGAGGTGCCCTAGGGGAAGGGCAGCCCTGGAGGCGGAGGGACAGGCTGGGAGGAGGGGCTGGTGACTTGAGTAGGACGAGGTGAGTGGCCTCCTGGAGAATGGAAGACGTACACGAGGGTCCCTCAAGGTAGACAGGACATCTCTAGGCAAAGCAGGGGATGGATGGAGTCAGACACCCTCATTGCGGGGAGAGGTGTCTCAGGGGGACTTTGAGAATTTAAGCCCTAGGAGGAGAGGCCCCTGTTGACAGCCCCCCTACCATCAGACAAAGCTGGGAAGCCAGGACATGTGGACCTCTTTACTCACAGCCGTTCTCAGGTTCAAGTTCAGGAGAAATAGGACAGTGGACCCTCGCTGTCATCCTGGCCCACGGCAGGGAAGGCAGTTTCGTCCCAGGGTCATCTCAGGAGCAGGCATAGGGGAGGGGAGCTCCTCAACCATCGCAGAGGCCAGCCCAGCAATCAACCCCTTGCAGGGACAGGGACCCTCCTTCCCCCATAACCAAGCCCTGTATCTCCCTGGCCTGTCCTCACACTTCTGCCCGCAGCCCCACTTGCAGCTGAGGACAAGCA
Organism: Madoqua kirkii; assembly: GCA_006408675.1. NCBI lineage: Eukaryota > Metazoa > Chordata > Mammalia > Artiodactyla > Bovidae > Madoqua > Madoqua kirkii. The sequence continues at coordinate 8,176 of SJYC01135157.1, forward strand.
CCAGGCTATCCACGGTTGGGGGTGCAGCAGGGTACCTCCAGCCTCACTTTCCCTGTCTCTCCTCCCTGTTGTCCAGCCCCAGCAGGGGTGGGCCCCTGGGGCTTGTCCCCTGAAGCCTCATCCTGGATCTAGCCCCACTCCCCTCAGCCAGGCTGGAGGCTGCCCCCAGGGAACGGTGGCCGAGGCAGGGCCCAGAGCAGAGGCAGGGTGGGGCTATCCCAGGAGGCGGTGAGGGCCCTGCTCTAGGAGGCAGGTGAGCAGAGGCTGGACACCCCCCCACACACACACAATCATCTCTGAGAAGCCTCTGGACCAGCGGTCACACACACTTGGAGTGAACCCAAGATCTCCAGTTCTCCCGTCCTAGTGCCCCATGAGGGGCATGGTGACACTTACAGGGTGTCACAAAAGCAGGTACAATGGGCTCCAACCAGATGGACCTCAGAACAGGGCTCTAGCTTGATTCCGCAGAGGGTCAGTGGCTTGTCCAAGGTGCCACAGATCCTGAGGTGCCCTAGGGGAAGGGCAGCCCTGGAGGCGGAGGGACAGGCTGGGAGGAGGGGCTGGTGACTTGAGTAGGACGAGGTGAGTGGCCTCCTGGAGAATGGAAGACGTACACGAGGGTCCCTCAAGGTAGACAGGACATCTCTAGGCAAAGCAGGGGATGGATGGAGTCAGACACCCTCATTGCGGGGAGAGGTGTCTCAGGGGGACTTTGAGAATTTAAGCCCTAGGAGGAGAGGCCCCTGTTGACAGCCCCCCTACCAGCCCACCTAGGACAGACGCATCCTGGTGCCCCACCTCAGCCTGACGGTGAGGGGGCGGGGGGTACTAGGCTATCCTAACAGCACGGCAGTTGGGCTGGCAGGCCAGGGCCTCCCCACATGCACCCTCAGTCAGGGGCCCTCAACTCAGAGCTCTCTCTGCTCCCCACCGTCTTCCCAGAGCAGGGCGCTGGCTCCCACCCCCACCACCTCCCGCGGCACCTCTGGGCCCAGCAGGCAGTGCCAACACGGGAGGGGTTGCCCCAGCCACGGCTCCTGAGTGGATTTTCCTGGGCACCAGCGTCAGGCGAGATGGAGCGAGCTATTTTTAGCGGACTCTCCGCAGCAGCGAGCAGTCTCAGAAGTGCCCTCGCGGTCGCTCGCACGCTGCTCTCAGGTTTTAGCTCCAGCAGGCGCTGATTCTTGCACCCAGCACGCTTCGATTAACAGGGTGACCTGAGCAGCTGCCGGGCGTCTCCTCACGAGCCGAGTCCACAGGCAGACGAGAGAGGAGCCGGAGCAGGCCTCCCACCACCAGCCCCACAGCGCTGCCCCCGACCCTGCGTGCCCGCCTCAGGCACCTGTCACCTTCCAGGAACGTGGGCGCTGAGAGTGGACTTCACTAGACCTCGCTGACTTGATTTGCATAGCATACCTGGTCTTCCCAGGATGTGAGGACCGCTCCAGGAGCCCATCCTGCCTCCGTCCTTTGCAGAAAGACACGCCGTGGAGGGGGTGGACATAGGTCACCCCTGTGAAGAGGCACTCATTTGAAAAGGCATCCCCCCTTGATGGAGATCAGACACTGGAATGTTTTCAGTGGGGGTTCAGCAGGCACAGGAGTGAACCGATCTGCTTTGCATGTAAACGATTCCTGCCATTCTTCAATTCCACAGCCGGCTGGATGCGTGCTGTGTTGATAGGTCTCCCCGGTTTTGTTTTGTGTTTTTTTAAGAGAACTTTAAAATTCAGAATCTGTTGTGGAATCTCCCAGGTTTTAAATGTTGGCAACCAGGTCAAATCTTAGAAGAACACTGTGTGGTTTAAACAAAGCTCATTCCAGAACCACACCCGATTCACAGGCCAGGAGATGGGAGCGGTGTTAACAGTGAGGCCAGCTTTCCAAGGCCTACATTGCTCCTAGATGTCCGCATGGGAGGCCCCTCCGTACCAAGGGGGAGCAGACCTCAGGACCCCAGATCGTTAAGGACAGGGTACCATCCTTTAGGGCCCATCCAGCACTTTTCAAACTGCAGTCCAGCGAGGCTAATTCTTAGAGCTGTTCAAAGATGTTCCTTATTTATGAACAAACACTCTGGGAATCTCTGGCTTAAATAAAGCAAAACAGACTTCTTTACTACAGGGCTTGTCTGAGGCTTTTACGTGCAACAAAATGCCTTGTGCATTTTGAGGGGTCAGAACATAAGCAGAGCTTCTCAAAAGAGTTCCACACGGACCCCATTTTCAAGGCATGCACATTAACTCCGGAAAGACACTATTGTTGCTGCGTGAAATGTGGTTCTAGAAATAGGGCTCACCACATTAACCTAGGCAGTCCACAAACCAACATCCCAGGGTGGCTGCAGCCTGTGAAGCGGGTGGAGAGGGGCATCAGAGAAGCTGAGACCAGCAGCCAGTGGTCAGGAGTGTGGCTTTGTCCTCGGGACATGGAGCCACCAAAGGAAGTAGGCAGACAGGGACGTGGTTGATGGCATGCTCCCGTCGTGTGCAGATCAGACTGAAGAAGGGAGACTGGGCCAGAGGCAAGGAAGCTAGTGCAGAGGGGATGGGTCCCAGGGATATTTTGCAAGTGGAACAAACAGTCAGGACTAGGTGGCTGAACGATGGAGAGTCCACCTGTCGATGCGGCAGACGCAAGAGACATCGCTTCAATCCCTCGGTCAGGAAGATCCCCTGGAGAAGGAAATGGCAACCTGTTCCTGTATTCTGACCTGGAGAATTCCATGGACAGAGGAGCCTGGTGGGCTATAGTCTGTGGGGTTGCAGAGTTGGCCACGACTGAGCATGTACGCACACAGGTGCCTGAAAGGCCGTGGCAAGTGCTAGGGAGGGAGGAGGTGAAGATAGGGCCAGGCGGCAGGCTGAAAAGGGGGAGCCCAGACAGAGGCTGTGAGCCAGAGGAAGGGAGAAGCTCAGAGCCCAGGCTGGGAATAGGTCCCCTTGCTCTGCCTTGCCCATCTCTTCAGGAAGCCGGGTTCAGGTAAACCTCAGCCACCCGGGGTTCCCATGGCAACCTGGAGACAAAATCAGCTGAGCACCTGGGCAAGCAGAAGGTGGAGAAGGGGTGGGGAAGAGCTGCTGACCTGATCAGTGTGCTGTGAGCTCCTGGGGTTCAGAACCTGGCCACCCGTTCCCCCAGGCAGCTGGAAGTGGCCAAGAGGTGGCCAGGAAAGAAAGGCTCCTACCCCCCAAGGCTCCTGATTTGAGAGCCATTTAGGAGGGCTACACGGTTTCTTGCCGCTGCAGTGAACCCAAGCCCACTCTGGGTCCAGGCCTGTGTCCATCATCTTGCAGCTGCCCTGGTCACTGCCTCTGAGAGAGAAGGCAGGGCGACTCCCATGACCGTGTCTCCTGCCACCCACAGAGCCACAAGGCTAATTTTAGCCCTGACATCAGGCTGTAGCCAGGGTGTTGGGTGGAGAGGGCTGTGTGTCTGCCCAGTTCTAAATGCGGGCCCTGGGAACCAGCGGGAGGGCCTGATGGCTGGCCATCCCTACCCCCAAACAAGCAAAGCAGCTCAGCCCAACAAGGCCTTCTGACACTTCCACCTCACCCTCTCCACACCTTCAGCCCTCCAGGAGCTGACCTTGCCCACTTTGGGGTCAACTCCCAAAGTCTAGGCTCTCTCACCAACCAAGTCAAACTGGTTCACAGTCAGCTCCCCTGCCCCGGCTCCCCCACGCAGAGCAGACATGCTACACCACGCTCCTTGTGTCGCTTGGACAAACTGTCTCCCACATGAGACTCTCAGCCCCTGAGAGCAGGGACTGAGTCTTGTTCCTCTCTGCCCCATCTCCCCTGCCCCCCGTAAGCCCAGCATGGTGCTTGGCACACAGTAGGCATTGCTGGGACCAGATCAAGGAGGCCAGGGTGGGGGCTGCGAGTGTGGCCTCTGAGCCAGAGGGGACAAGGCCGAGCCCAGCTCAGACACTAGCTTGCCAGGTGGTCATGGTCCCCTGTCCCCACTCCCACCCTGTTCTAAGGAAGACAGCCCCACTCCCAGGTCCATTCTGGGTCACTCTGGAGCAACTGTGCCTATGAACATCGGACCTCCAAGGCTACACCGTGGGCTGACCATTGGCCTGGTGGGAAATGACTGGACCAGACTGTCCCCCTAAGTGACTTGACCTGGGAACTTCCTCGCGTCTTAGTCCATTCACAGCAGAAGCAGAAGCAAAGAGCGTGTGTCTAGAGCAGCCAAGAGGTAGATCCAGATCCTTGGTGGAGATGCAGGAGGTAAAGGTGAATAGCAGGCAAGGAAGAGAAGGGCTCAGCCTCAGCCCTCCCCCCGTAGGTGCCCCCACCCATCCACTCAGTGGCACCTGGCCCCGCCCCAACCCCTGCTCTTTGCTGAGGCCACTCTGCCTGGCAGGTTGGTGATGCTGTTTCTAGTGCCTGCAAGCCCCATTAACAGGCTCTGCACGCAGCCAGGTGGTGGGTGACTGCCCAGCTCCCTCTAGCCCAGGGTGGGAGGGGGGCTTTTGTTCAGGTCAGGGAAGCCAGACCTCGCCTCCCCCTGGAAGAAGAGGTTCAGGGACCCCAAAAGGAGCGCAGCCCAGAGAACACTGCACCCTCCCCTGGAGGTCAGTGGCTTCTCTGCTGTGGGGAAGTGGGCTCTCGAACACAGCTATGGGCCCCCGCCCAAAGGAGAAGACACCCTCAGCTGTGCAGGCCTCAAGGCTCAGGGTCTCCAAGTCCATGTTCCCACTCTGGGAGGAGAGACAGGGAGGGGCCCCAGACCTCCACCTGCCAGCCCACTGAGAAGGGTCCTGACAAGGCCCCATCTGGCAAGGTCTATGACGTCTCCAGGGGGCGCCAGAGAGCTTCCAGCCTGCCAACAGTGGCCTCTGTGGTCCAAATCTGCAGCAAGGCCCCTGCTGCTTAGCTTCCTAGACTGGAGGCCATGGTCATGCTGGGCTAAGCCCGAATGTGTGCAGCCACCACTGGCCACACAGTCCTCTCTCTGGGCCTCAGTTGCCCCTTGTGCAAGGGCAGGACCCAAGGTGGCCCCTCTGTCTCCCAGTCTGGATGCTCTCCCAGGCAGGTATGGAGCTTCTCCTAGTCCATCCAAGGGCACCAGGGCTGGGCACACACCAGGCCAGGCAGAGATGTGTCCCCTCCCTCCCCCCAAGCCAGGCAATGCTGGAGGAGGGAAAGGCGGAGAGGCCCAGAGGCCCGGAATGGAGCCAGCCCAGGAATGACCACCACGCCGTGCCCCACCCCCACCATGGGCAGCAATCCCCAAGGAGACACTTCTGCAGGAGAAGGGACCCAGGTGGCAGCTGGCGGTCACAAAGCCATCTCAAAAAAGGCTCCTGGCAGCCAAGTGTAAGTGCCCGTGCCATGGTGAGTAGCAGAGCCGGTAAATTACCACTGAGGGCTGCACACACACCCCCTCTGTATTTATATCCGCCTTGGTGCCTGAAAATGGATATTTATGCATTTTCAATATTCAGGGCAACGCTCCATCACTCAGCGCTGCGTGGCTGCAGCGCATTACACCGGTCCCACCGAGATATTCTTCTTCCACCTGGCTTGCCAGCTCAGGAGCTTCCAGGTCGAGCCTGGACCCCAAGCCCTTGCAGAGCCCCCACCCCATCTGCAGGCCTGTGTGCCCCAAGGGGGAGTGGAGGGAACACAGGGCCAAGCCAGCCTCTCCTGCGAACCCCAGGGCTCACTTTACAGACCAGCAGCCAAAGCTCAGAGAGGTTGGGTGGCCTGGGCAAGGTCACACAGCATCCCCTCTAAGCTACGGTTACCGTCCCCAGGTGGAATGACTCCCTCATCACCAGGGAAAGTGATGCAGCATTGGGCTGTCTCTCCTGATCTCCTTATATCTCTTTGCAGCCTTTGCTTGAGGTCTGTCTCATCCTGGCTCTGATTCTCTCTCTAGATTCCACTGTGTCTCTGCACCTGCCTGGCTCTCCCCAGCTCGGTCTCAGCCTCTCTTGCATCTTTCTGACTCCTTCCTTAGTGTCTCCACCTCCGTCACCTCTGGTCCCTGTGTCTCTCTGTCTCACTCCCACCCACACTCCACACACACCCCCTTTCTCTTCCTTAGAGCCTCTGTCTCTGTCCAGCCCTGCCTCCTCGACTTTGTCTTGGGTCTGAGATCAGGGAAACAGGGCAGGGAGCTGTCCCGTTGTCCAGGAGTGGCCCCGTTGGGGAGTCACGTCTCCTCCACACTGGCCCTGTAAAGGCGAGTCCCACCCCCCCTGAGCTGGAAGACCCACAGATCAGAGTGGAGCTGTAGTGGGAGGTTCCAGAAGCACAGATTGAGACTCACTGGAAACAAGTGAAAGGTGGGGTGAATTCCCCACATTGGGCTCTGCGAGCTTTCTGATCTGCCGTCCACTGTGACTTTAAAGGGCCCACCTAGTTTGTGACTGAGGTTGAGTGATGGGGGCCCTGGGCCTGCCCTTAGCTGAAAGGGTTAATGCACCTGCCCAGTGCCCCCCTTCCCCTTCACCCCACCAGCTGCTCTTTTCCTTTCTCCCTCTCTTTCTCTCTCTCTCCATCCATCCATCCCTTTCTCTTTCTGTCAGGAATGATAAGAATTAATTAAATGTGTCCTCAGCTCCTGTCTCCTCACTTCCCTCAGGGAATTTAACCAGTCCCAGCACCTCAGGCCTTGTTAGTTTCCAAGAAAAACATAACCGATGGTGTACTCTGTTACACGTATGTGTGCACGTGGCTGTCCCTGCCCACAGACACACACGTGGGGGCACGCAGTGTGCTACTGCATGTTTCAGCGTGTCCGGGCTGCAGATTCATCGACACGTACATGACTGTGTACAGCTCCATATGCGCTCCTGAATCTGGAGACACATGTCAGGATGTTGATGTGAATACACATACGAGTCTCTTGGTGTGGGCGTGGCATGTGTGCATCGTACGTCTTCACATTCAGGTCCACGCTATTGAATCTGTCCACTTGTACTGTGAGTCTGGATAGACCTCATTACCATGCAAGTCTGTTTGGAGGTAGGCATACATGCCTCTGTATTCTGGGTGTGGCTGTGTGTGTGTGCACGCAAGCACGCATATTCCTATGTGTGCACATCTAATGGTATGCGTGCACTGGCGCATGAACATCTCTGGGGGCACGTGGGCCGTGCGTGTGCAGTGTACACACACCCACACACCCTGGCTGCCCTGCACGCACACCTCCTTCCTGGCTCCCTGGAAGCCGGCAGCCTTGTCCCCAGCAAGAGCCATTGTGCCGCGTCTCAGGGGTGATGTCGGTGGCAGTACGGGCGGCAGGAGCCCGAAGGTAGGAAGGTGGAAGCGGTGCAGGGGAAGGCGCTCGCTAATGAGGCCACCTTCCTTGCCAGCCTGGGAGCTGCTGCCACTAATTATCGCCTCAGTAAGCAGCTCCCCAGGGAAGGGCTGCTGACGGAGCCCTGCTCTCTCCCTCCCCCCGAGACCTCTTTCCCCACCTCCCAGCAGTCCTGAGATGTTGCAGGAGCCCTGGGCACCAAGAGGAAGGGCAGACAGCGAGGAGGGCCAGTGCTTAGTCCTCCAGGAGACCCAGGATGCCTGCCTGCCTGCCCATCAGCCTGCTGCCAGGAGCCCACATTACAAGGTACTCCTCTGTGTTAGGGCCAGGTCACCAAAAGGCCTCTGGGAATCCAAATGTGCTCCTGGAGAAAGCAAAGTCTACACACCCTGACCCTCACAGACACCAAGCATGCCCCTGTAACACAAGCACTAGACTGGGAGTCCACTGGGTCGGCTGATAACCCCGGTGCTGTGTGACTTTAGGCAAGTTCCCGTGCCTCTCTGGGTCTTGGTTTCCTTGTATGTAAAGTAGGGGAAGAAGACTTGCAATGCAGGGGACACGGGTTTGATCCCTGGTCAGGACCCCACTTGCCACAGGGCAACTCAGCCTGCACTGGGCAACTAGGAGCCTGCCCGCTCAGGTGCCCCCATGCCACTACTGGAGAGTCCATGTGCCGCAAGGAAAAACCCCACGTGAGACCTGCATGCCGCATGAGGATCCTGCATGCCACAACTAAGACTGACACAGCCAAATAAATAAATATTTTTAAAAAGAATGGAGAGACACAAGACTGTTTCAGATAGTACAGAGATGGGCATCTGCTATGCGTTTATTTTCATGTGTATATTCTCATGCGTATGTGTGTGTTTGTGTGTACTTAGCACATCAGACCCCTGATTTCACAAATATTGCTTAAGAGAAGGCAGTGAGCCAGTTTAAAGAAAAATGTTCGGTAAATGAGAAGAAACCTGGCATCTGAGTATGACAATGTCCTGATGGAAGTTGACAAGCAACTGCAGCCCCAGGCCAGAGGGTCTCTGAGGCCCTTCCCTCTCCAAAAAGTGGTGGGTCCAGACCCCCAGGCCCCGTAGAACGAGAAACACACAGACCGGGCCCTGGTTTCCACCTTGTCCTCATCAGCACCAAGATACGCCATCACCAGGAGCGGCAGGAGAAGTTGCTATGAAGTAAGTGTAGTGGTCCTTCCTGGCCACAGGCCCCCATATGACCTCAGAGGACACAGAGTTTCTACACACATGAACCCTGGTGTGATTCAGGCCAGATGAGGCCAGGACACAGGATTGACCCAGACTGAAGGCATATATGGCCAGAGTCTTAACAGGGACTGCTCAGGCTGGGCCTGGCATGTACAGGGGGTCAGCAGCCACACCTCCCTTAGAGGCTAGGGGGAGGTTCTGAGCCCCCTGGGCTGGTGAATAAGCTCTCCCACCTGTGCTTCCCAGGGGAGAGCCGCCTGTCCCACAGCCCCAATGTCTCTGTCCTCCAAGTGGCCGGATATGAATCACAGGGATTTACAGCCCAGCCTCGAGTGGAATTTATGGGTCTGTCTCAAGCCCGGCCAGCGGGGAGTGGCCACCCGTCAGTCCCCCATTGCAGCTGATTGATGAGGATGTTTCTTGCCAAGAAAAATCCCCTCTGTGGCAGGCAGCCGAGAGAAAGGCTCCCAGGCCCAGGGGCCAGCCCCTCACCCCTACCTGTCCCCAGTCTGGTCCCCTGTCCTGTGCTTACAGCTCACACCTTCCCACGATCCCCCCAGCCCCACACACTGACCGCCAAACAGTAGGCGCACCCAAGGGCCCTAGCTTTCAGGCTAGCATTCCACCTTCCCAGACCCGCCACTCACTTGCCCCTGGGAACAGCGCACCTCGAACAAATCCATCCCAGGGCTCGAGGCTAGACACACCAAATTCCAGAATGAATTTCTGAAGGAATCCAGAACACACACACACACACACACACACACACACACACACACATACTTCACAGATGACGAACCAGAAGTCCAGAGAGGGACGGGCCTTGCCTAGAGTCACACAGCAGCGCAATGGTGTAGCTGAGACCTGAGCCCACAAGACCCTGGACTAGTCAAGTCAGTGTCTGATCCCAGCAGATTGTCCTATAGCCTCAGGGATAGTTTTCACCTCCAGATAAGGGCTCCTCTTCTCCAGAGAATTCACAGACCTGAGTTTGAATTCCTGCTCTATCACTTTGTATCTCAGAGTCACCATTTCTCTGTGCCTGCTTCCTCACCTGAAAAGTGAGCCTCAAAAATAGTCCTGACCTCTTGGGGTCATTATGAGGTTCAAGTGATACAATATAGGTGAAGTCCCAGGGCAGAGCTGGATTTCTGGCAGTGCTTGATAGGTGTTGGAAATTGTCCTCCTTCATCTCTGATGTCTCAAAAGGCCCCCTGCTCCCTGATTTGTTAGGGGATGAGGGTAAGGCAGTTTAGGGCAGGTGGGGCAGGAGGAAAAGTAGAGGATATATGTAAGGCTGCAGAACAAGAGTGAGAACCCTTCCTGCTGAAGGAAATCCTGGAAGGCTACCTGGAAGAGGTGACATCAAGCAGAGGATGCAGAGCTCTACCTCTCTTGTTCTGAGGCTATCTGGGGACTTCCTGAACACTACAGGGCTAAGGGGAAGTACCCTGCCCTGAAAGACAATCCCAGCCCTAGACCAGCCCCAGCACAAGCTGCTTCCTTGAGTGATCTGGGGGCGAGTCCCTCTCCTCTGTAGGCATCTGCAAAACAGGGCCAAGCAGGACCAGACCACGCTCTCTGGAAGGCATCTTCCAGTTCCGACCTTTAGACAAGCCCATCCAGACCCATCCCATGCAGTACCCAAATCATGCCACTGGGTGGCAGCAGGGAGCAAAGCCAGAATCTGGCCTCCCGTGGCTGCTGCTGACCAGGCCCTCCCCGCAGCACCAGATGTTCTTTGCTTCCCCACGCCCTCAGCTGACTCTCCGAGAACCAGAGCTGAGGGATCGCCCGCATCCAGACATGCACTGCAGAACAGCCTGCATTCTCTACTTCTCAGATGAGAAAACTGAGTCCAGAAGAGGAAAGGATCTGTTCAAGGTCACACATCACACACAGCAGAGCCTGGTCTCTAACCCTTTTTCCAGCCCCCGGGCCCCTAGCAGAAGCCATGTGGAGGGAAGACTGGAGTCAGGGAGGCCTGGGCTGGAATCCTGGTGCCCCCACCCCTAGCTGCGCATTATCATGAGACAGGCTCCCCACCCTGTCTGATCCTCAGCTTATGTAGATGCGTGGTTCCTGGCAAAAACTGAACACACGAAGCTACTTCTTTGTTTCCAGTATATTTGACACCCTACAAGAGCAGACACGTGTCTATCTGACTCACCTTGCCGTCCCCAGAGCCTGGCAGGGGGAGGATGTTCAGAGAATAATAGCTGCCCAGAGGCTTCTCCCTCCTGGCCCTGTCTGGCACTCAGTATAAGGGGTTCCCCCTCCTCAAGTCCCTTCTACCCTCTGGGAGATCAGCCCTTTCCCTTCCCCCTCCCCTTGGCAGCCCACACCCACCCAGGCCCTGAAGCAATGGCCCCTGGCCCCCCACCTTTTCTCCCCATGTCTCTCAGCCCCCGCTGTTCTGTCCCTGCCTCTCCTTCAGTCCCTCTCTCCTGCTGAGTCCCCACTCTGCACCGTACACTGTGTTTACAAGAAAACCATGACAGTTTTTTATTTCTCTTTTGTCTCCCGTCCTCCCCTGAAGGGAAACGTGCTTCCACTCTCCCAGGAAAAAATGAAGGCTCCAGAAGAGAAACGGCAAACGAAAGGACAGTAGACCCCTGGGTGCCCCCCAGCCCCACCCATGGGCCACACACACACACGCCTGTCCAATCCTCCTCTCGTGCGGGCCTCCAAGAACGGCTCTGTTATTTTGGGGGTAATTGAAAGTGTCACTCTTTATTCTAGAGGATAAACTAGGCAGAGAGACATGTGGAGCAAGAGGCAGAGAGAGAGAGAGAGGGAGGCAGAAAGACAGAGGGGAGAAGAGCCAGATGGAAGAACGAGGACTCTGCAAGGAGAGAGGAGAAGCTGGAAGGAACAGGTCGGCAGCAGATTCTGCCTCCAGCAAACTTGGAGAGGCAGCTTCTGACCCCTCTGGGAAGCCAGGAGCATTTGTCCATCAACTGGCTTCCCATCCCTACCCGGGCCAAGGATCAGGACCAGGAGGGGTGGAGGCAAGGAGAAGGGGTCTGACTTGTCTTGGTCAGTGAGGGCTCACCAACCAGGTGTCTGGAGGGCTGAGAGCCAGGCAGCCTCAGCCCCCCACCCTGGGCTGGGAATCACGCCATCCTGAGCCTAGTGACCCTCCTGAGCTCCCTGCCTGCAGCCCACCCCACCCAATCTGCACCTGGGCATGTCAAGTGGCGGGGAGAGGGGGTTCTCACGGTGTCTCTGCTCTGACTCTCCAGGGCAGTGGGCTGTGAGGGAGCCTGGGGGCAGGTGAGTATGTGCATGAGATCAGGAGGTGCTTGGAGAGTGCAGGGTCTGGGATAGTAGACGTGCACGTGTCTGGTGTGTGTGTGTCTGTGTGTGTGAGTGGGTTTGGTGTCGGGGTATGTGTGCAAAGTAGAGTGTGTGGTCTGAGCATGTGCGTGCATGTGTGTGCATGTGCGAGCAGCGCTGTAAGGAGCGTCTGTGCCTTGTCCCCACGCATATGTGAGTAAAGGGCAAGTGTGTGGGCACAAACCCTGCCTGTGAGCCTGTGAGCGGTGTGGCAGTGTGTTCCCACCAGCAGGGCCCCTCTTTGACTCCTGGACCAGGGCCACCATCCCCCAGCTTCTGGGAGCCAGAGTAACCTATGGCTCTCAGGGTCCTCCAGCAACAACAGAAGGGCGGCCACCTACCCACTGCCCCCCAACCTGGCCAGCATCCAGGAGGGTCATGTGACTACAGTTTCACCACCAAGCCCAGGCAGGCATGGGCTCCCCCCACCCCCGGGGAGAGATGGGCAGAAGCTCTGGTAGGCGTCCTGCCTTGCAATGACCCTCACTTACCTTCCTATGTCTGCCCACACCGGGACAGCACTTTCTTATCCTCCCACCCAGCAACCCCTGAACTCCTGGAAGGCGTGGCTAGGAGACTGTGAGGCACAGTCAAAGCTTGGCACAAGGCAGGAGCTCAGCAAATGTTTGCTGAGTGGATGAATGACTGTGTCTGTGTGATCTGGGACCTGACTACCTGAGGGTACAGGCTGAAGTCCTGCAAAGGTCAGAACAGGGCTTCCAGTCAGGTCAAGCGTGGCCCCCAAGTTGTTCAGAAGGGGTGCAGTCAGCGCCCAGACAGGCCTGAGAGGCCATGCCCACTGACCTTCTCCAGGTCATCTACCTGGTCACCACCACAGGGGAGGCAAGGCCAAGAGCTGGGGACTGCTTTGTCGAAAGGTTTGTCTCAAGCTAAGTGAGCCTCTCACTTTGTGGGCTGAGGCACCAGGGAGGCCCCATTTCCTTATCCTGGAGGCCACAGCCTGATATTGGCAGAGCCATCTCTCTTTCGAACATCTTCATCCCCCTGGGGCTTCCCTGGCAGTCCAGTGGTTAAGACTCTGCGTTGCCAATGCAGAGGGCACAGCTTCAATCCCCTGGTCAGGGAACTAGGATCCTACATGCTTCATGGTGCAGACAAAAAAATAGAAGGAAAAAGTCTACATGCGCCAAAGATTCATCCTGAATCCTCCAGCCTGCTATCCTTCCTTGGGAACAACAAACCAAGGTTTAGTTCTAGCTCTAGGGCAAACACCCAGCCCCGGCCCATCCTTATCTAGTAACAGCTGGGGCCCCTAGGCTGAAGGTCTGCCCCAGATTGAGCCACGAGGCAAAAACTAACATTTAGTCCTAATATCATATATTAAGACTGCTGCTGCTGCTAAGTTGCATCAGTCGTGTCCAACTCTGTGCGACCACATAGACAGCAGCCTACCAGGCTCCTCTGTCCGTGGGATTCTCCAGGCAAGAACACTGGAGTGGGTTGCCATTTCCTTCTCCAATGCGTGAAAGTGAAAAATGAAAGTGAAGTCGCTCAGTCGTGTCTGACTCTTAACGACCCCATGGACTGTAGCCTACCAGGCTCCTCTGTCCATGGGATTCTCCAGGCAAGAGTACTGGAGTGAGTTGCCATTGCCTTCTCCATATTAAGACTATGTAAGTCCTACAATAACTCACCCCAAACTGAGCACTGACTCCGCTTACCAAACCCGATCACATTCTGAGTCCTGACCCCGTCACACATTGGGCCCTGACCCTGATCACACACTGCACCCTGACCTTGGTCATGAACTGAGTCTGGACCTTTATTTAGAGACAGGCCATTATTTTGTCATCTGGCCAAAGCTATTTCCGTGGCTCTGGGCCTCAGTTTTCTGCTTTTTTCTAATGGAGGGCCTTGGGATAAACTGATCATTAAATCAGAAAACCCCTACTTAGAGGTTGGCCTGTAGTTTCCCCGACCTGGTAACAGTGGAGAACATCAGCCACTGCCACCTGCCAGCCCCCACCCCCAACCAACACATTCAGCCCAAGCATCACTAATTTTTGCAGCCACCATGATAAATGGCATTGTCGGCAGAACGACGTCTTTCTAATCTGCTGCAAGACAGATGGGTCCCCGAGCTCACTGGCTGTCTCTCGAGCCTGCCCAGGCCAGACTTGTGGAGGAGTAGGGAGGACAGGACAGACACAATACCCCAGGCCTGCATGCTGGGGTGGGAAGGGGAGGACATTTCAGCCCCAGAGTCAGGAATGACCCCAGTGGGGTTTTCTACAAGCCCCCCTTTTAAAATAGTCAATTGCTTGTTTCTTTTTAATATTCCAAAGATAGTCTCTGCTCCTTTCTACCTAAAACTAGTTCTTCAATAACATTTTCATTTTCAGTTAAAATGAAATTGAATATTGGACTTCCCTAGTGGATCAATGCCAATGCAGGAGACGCAGGTTCGATCCCTGGTATGGGAAGATCTCACTTGCCGCAGAGCAACACAGCCTCTGCACCTCAGCTACTGAGCCAGTACTCTAGTGTCCAAGAACCACAACTGCTGAGCCCACGTGCCGTGACTAATGAGCCCCTGTGCCCCAGAGCCCGTGTTCCACAACAGAGAGCCACCACAGTGAAAAGCCCGTGCACCGCGACTGGAGAGTAGCCCCACTCACAGCAGCTCAAGAGCAAAGCCCACGCAGCAGCAAGGACCCAGCACAGCCAAAAATGAGTGATAAAATTTAAAAATAAGATAAAACTCGAATACTGTTCCAGTTCACAGGGATGAACCATCAGGCACTGGTTCCCAGCGGCCCCTTCCTCCTGCCTGCTTCTGCTTCAGGGACAGTGGCTGCAGAGGAACACGCCTCTGCCTGAGCCATCGTGTCTGGGGCAGATTCAGCCTCCCCTCGCGCTTCCCTAAACCCCTCTCCCTCCACAGTTCCTGCTCCCCTTTCCTCACTGCCAGGGGCTGCAGAGCATCTCCAGTGGCCAGCGGAGCTAGGAGAGGGGTTTGTCCCAGGAGTGAGGGCAATCAGAACAGGGGATCTGGATACCAAGAATTAAGGAAGGACAAACATCAGCCCCCAAGACCCCAGCCTTCCCAGAGACCAGCAGGACAGCAGGCACAGGGCAATTCAAAAGCAGCCAGGCCAGAAGGGGTGGGGGCTCTGGGCACTGCCTGGACTCATGAGTGAGGCAACACTGCCCCCTACCGGTTAGTTCACAGCTCTCTCCTCTGCCACCAGACACTAGAGGGCTAACAGGTTGGGGTGGGGACACACAGGTGACTCTCCAAAGACAGCATGTGACATACAGACCCTCCTCCCAGCAGCTCCCTTCCCCTTTCTGTCCCCCCTACAATGATCCCCAGCTTCCAGGCTCTGCCTGTCTTGCCCAACCTGCTCTCACTGCCCAAGGAATTCTGAAAAGACATATCCTCCAGCCCCATCACCCTGTGGACAAACCCTGAGTCCCCTTCAAGCTGCCCACCATCTGGTCTCAGGCCAGCCTCCAAGAGCCTGGGTGCCCGCCCTCTGCGCCTGCCTTGGTTCCCTGCTCTTGTACCCTTTGGTCCCACCTGTGTGCCGTCCTCTTCATCTTCACCTCCACCAAGAATACCCTCCATGCTACTCACTGTCTCTCTCATTCCTGGGGTTCCTCCCCCAGGAAAACTGCCCTCCCCTCATCCCCAGCCCACATGGCCCCTCCTTCCTGTGCTCACACCCACTCACCCTGCTCCTCACTCCTCTCTCGGAAGCTGGCCGCCATCAGGGATCAGAATCAAACAGCTCAGGAGCTGGAGGGAAACTGGCCATCCTCTAGGTGCCTCCTCCCCCCTCACTGAGGCCCAGAGACGCGTGGGGGCTGCACAGGGCCACACAGCACGCAGACGCAGGGCTGGGACTCAGCTCCCCAGAGCCTCTACCCGGGGCCCCCTGGAGGACACAGAGCTGCCTCCCCTGGTGAGCCACAGCAGAGCATCTCCTGGGCAAGGACCCCTCCCACACCTCCAGGATCCGCAGCTGCTCAGCCAGGGCAGGGCCCAAAGAAAGTAGCTGTGTTTGCAAAACCAAGGAATAAATAAATGAAAATATTTATCTAGCGCCTTCTATGTGCTGGACACAGCAGGCACCAACTCTGCTACTTAAAATCTGGGTAAGTCACTCAATTCGGTACAGAAAAATAACCTCTGGGGATGGGGGGGGCGGGCAGTGCACCAGGAGGGGCCTCAGTCACGAATGTCGACAATCAGCGGGCATAGGTGGGGCGAGTGCTTGATGCCCATGGTGAAAGCGGGCGGGCGGGGCTTGTGTACCGTGACCTGCTGGACGTTGTGGGAGCCGGGGCCAGGCCGAGGAGTGTGGTCCACTGGGTAGCCAAAGCGCTTGGCCATGCTATAGACGGGGCTGCGGTTCTGATAGACTGACGGCTCTGGCCGGGTGTGTGCGGCTGGTCCGGGGCCTCTTGACATATTCTTGTAGAACCAGTTCTTGTCCAAGGGGGCCAAGCTATAGCAAGGAGCAGCTTTGTTGACAGGAAGGTTGGGCCCCAGCAGGACTGGCATCTGGTACCGGTTGGGGCCCGGATTGGGGTCCATCACTCGGTATGGGCACCGGAAGCCGAAGGAGTACTCAGGAGCCCTGCGTTCCCCAGGCGGGTGGGTTTCTCCAGGTGGTAATGGCAGGGGGCCGGAGTGGGGCTCAGACCTGAATGTAGGTGAATGAAGGGGAGGGGCCTCAGGGCCAGAACCAGGTTGAATCTCCTGGTGACCGAACTAACAAGTCTAGGGAGGGGCAAGGTCTTGGTGAGCCTGGTGTGACTTTACTATAACCATCTCAGCATTGGGCGGGAACATCACCTCCCTGCATGGGGCTCTGGGACAAGGGTGGGTAGGGACTTTGCCATCCTGGCATCAGGATTGTGACACTGCCTTCATAATATAAAAACCCCGAGCATCATCAGAACGTCACCCTTGGCCGTCATTGTCCCTGCGACAGCACCAAGAAAACATGCTGGAGTCAGTAGTCTGTGAACTCATTAGCATAACACGAGCCCTGTGATATTTTTACCGTATCACCCTGCAACATACATGAAACATTAGCCTCCAGACATTAAGTACTGTGACCCAGACACGGTGACATGAGTGTCTTGAAGTGACCTTGCAGGGAGATGCCAGCATCTGCAGACACACCTGGCGAAGGGAGTAAGTTAGAGATGTGCTCTGCCATGGAAACTTGAGGACAGCTGGCCATCCCAAACCGAGTTATCTTAGGATCCAAGAAATAGTAAGGCCCGGGGCTATGTATGTCCACGATTCCTGCAAGGCAGCCAAGGAAAGGGCCGGTAATCCCAGAGGTCGCCCCAGGGTGCATCTGGCCTCTGTCTCCTGGCAAGATCCCCCTCCCCAAGAAAAGGACCTAGGGCGCCTTCCTAATGCCTTGGGCTCTTGGGGATTTGGGGAGCCTTTATTTCCTCATCTGTAAAATGGATCTTTTAACACATGACCTAACATTCTCTAGAACTGATTCAGAGGAACAGATAAAGTAACAACTGCCAGGGACTGGTGCCAAGGAGACAATAATAGGCGTGTGTGTTTGTGTGTGTGTGTGTGTGTGTGTGTGTGTGTGTGTGTGTGAAGTCACTTCAGTCGTGTCTTTGTGACCCCATGGACTGTAGCTCGCCAGGCTTCTCTGTCCATGGGATTCTCCAGGCAAGAATACTGAAGTGGTTTGCCATACCCTCCTCCAGGGGATCTTCCCGACCCAGGAAACCCGTGTCTCCTGCGGCTCCTGCACTGCAGGTAGAATCTTTGCCGCTGAGCCACCAGGAAAGCCCGCGGTGGCTATTATTAGTATGAAGAACGGATCCAGCCCCAGAAAGGGGGCGTTCCCCTGCTGAGAAGGGTATGTTACCCCAGTAAGGTGCCTGGATATCAGACCCCCAGATACACACCGCTGCCCACTCTCTCACCAGCTGTGGCCATCCGCCTCAACTTCACCGGCCCTCAGCTCTCTACCTTCCAGGGGATTCTAAGCCACCTGGGAGGCCCTGAGTCCACCACCACCCCCTTCCCTGCACCCCATCCCCCAGTTATTCTTGCCCAGCTGCTCTGGCAGGTGAACCCACAGCAGTCAGAGCTGAAGGGTGCCAGCCAAAGACCAGTCAGAAAGGAGACCCTGCCAGCTGGATGCAACAGGTCACCTCACAGCTCCCTCAGGAGGGCCAGCTGGGAGGTGCCTTCAGGGGGATGGGTGACTTGGCCCCTTGCTGACTTCCTTCTGGACCTAGCAGGCCACCTGAGTGTCCCACTCAAGGCAGGCCTGGGCTCCCAGGGGCCTGTGGCTGCAGGTAGTGACTCCTCCCCTCTCACACCGCCCCAAACATCCAATAGTAATAACCCTGCGCCCGCGGGGACAACAAGCACTCACGCTTCTCCGAGTGCTGGGCATGCAGGGTGTAGGCCGGCTCCTGGAACATGGAGACGTCGTGGTCCATGTAGCCCGTGCACGATGGCCGGAGGTACTTGGCAGGCCCCGGACCTGTGGGCACGGAGAGAGAAGCCCTCAGCCTGGGCCTGCGAGATCAGAGGCAGGGAGAGCCCTGAATGCAGCGTGCTTAAGACCACTGCAGGAACTTCCCCGGTGGTCCAGTGGCTAAGACTCTGCACGCCCAGTGCAGGGGGCCCGGTTCAATTCCTGGTCAGGGAGCTAGATCCCACATACTGCAACCAAGAGTTCACATGCAACAGCTAAATATCTCAGGTGCCATTACTAAGACCTGGGGCAGCCAAATAAGTTAATTTTTTTTTTTAAAAAGGAAAGAACACTGGTGTCTTTGCTCCTGCTAATGTCACACTGCCACTATCCCACTATCGAGATGCTTCCTTCAGGGAAAGTCAATGTTCCTAGACAAAATGCAATTTCTCTTGGACAGGCAATGCATAATAAAAGTAATAGCTACAAGTAACTGAGAGCTTATTCTGTGCCGAGCACTTTGCTAAGCATTTTCTACGGGTTATCTCGGTTAAGCCTCTCAAGAACTCTGTGAGATGACATATTCTTGTTTTTCCCATCTTACAGATGTTCAGCCTCTAACTGAGGCTTAGAAATAGCAATTCACACAAAGGCACACAAGCTGGTACTGTGAAAATTCTAAGACAGCAGCCAACAGACCCCAAACATTTAATCACATACTAAACAACCCCCATGTACAGCAACAGTCAGTCATCAACAATGTAGTAAGAATTCGTTTGTCTGCTTTCAGTTGAGAGTAAGATTCAAGGGAAGTAAGGAAAGCTAATATGGACTAAACATGCCATTGAATCCCTAGTCGTGTTTCCAAAACTGGCCTCACTTCAAACCCCTTCCCACCACCCTCCCCAAATTCCCAGCAGTTAATTCTGCTTGTAGAGTTTAGCTTAGAAGTGCAGATCTTCTGTGGTTTTGAGAAGAGCCTGAAGGGGTTTTGCAGGAGGCAGGGCTTCAAGGTTAGCACACCTTCAGCCTTTCTTCAGAGAGAGGAATGAGCCCAAGCCCAGGTCAGGGGCCTGCTCTCACCTTTGAGCATCGCCAGGACCACAGGGGTCTGCTTTATCTCGTGTCCTGAGGACACTGGCACCTTTTTCTCTGGCTGCTGCCCATAGAACACAGGGCTCTTGACACCCTTGGGCAGTTTCATGTCTGGGGCCAAGCGGGGGGCAATAGCAGCACTGAGAGATGTGGAGCACCGGGCAAGGAGCTGGGCCTGGGTGAGACCTGTTCTGGGCACCTCTGCCCAAGCCCCTGCGTTCACTCTCTCTCCCCGACGCCACGGGCGGCGTGAGGGCTGAGAAGCAAAGCAGTCCTCCTACTTGAGCAGCTGAGGCTGTCTGGGGTGCAGCCAGCTGCCGGGCCCGCAGGCAGGAGCTAAGCATGACATCACGGCAGAACTTGGACTGTGAAACCCAGAGTGTTTATTTCCTCCAGTTGCCGTGGCGCCTGGACTGTGGTGTAGAAATTCTACGCTGGCAGCTCAGCGGTGGAACCCTGAGAACTCAGCCCCACTGTCCCTGCTCCCAACGTGGCTAAGTAGCCTGAGGGGCCCCAGGACCCTGGATCAGGAAGCAGAAAGGGAGCAGTGGAGTGACAGGCCCAGCTCTTCACTCCAGCTTTGTTGTTCAGTCGCTCAGTTGTGTCTGACTCTTTGCAACTCCATGGACTGCAGCACAGAGGCTTCTCTGTTCTTTACTCTCTCCCAGAGCTTGCTCAGACTCAGGTCCATAACAGTCAGTCATCAACAATGTAGTAAGAATTCGTTTGTCTGCTTTCAGTTGAGAGTAAGATTCAAGGGAAGTAAGGAAAGCTAATATGGACTAAACATGCCATTGAATCCCTAGTCGTGTTTCCAAAACTGGCCTCACTTCAAACCCCTTCCCACCACCCTCCCCAAATTCCCAGCAGTTAATTCTGCTTGTAGAGTTTAGCTTAGAAGTGCAGATCTTCTGTGGTTTTGAGAAGAGCCTGAAGGGGTTTTGCAGGAGGCAGGGCTTCAAGGTTAGCACACCTTCAGCCTTTCTTCAGAGAGAGGAATGAGCCCAAGCCCAGGTCAGGGGCCTGCTCTCACCTTTGAGCATCGCCAGGACCACAGGGGTCTGCTTTATCTCGTGTCCTGAGGACACTGGCACCTTTTTCTCTGGCTGCTGCCCATAGAACACAGGGCTCTTGACACCCTTGGGCAGTTTCATGTCTGGGGCCAAGCGGGGGGCAATAGCAGCTACTGAGAGATGTGGAGCACCGGGCAAGGAGCTGGGCCTGGGTGAGACCTGTTCTGGGCACCTCTGCCCAAGCCCCTGCGTTCACTCTCTCTCCCCGACGCCACGGGCGGCGTGAGGGCTGAGAAGCAAAGCAGTCCTCCTACTTGAGCAGCTGAGGCTGTCTGGGGTGCAGCCAGCTGCCGGGCCCGCAGGCAGGAGCTAAGCATGACATCACGGCAGAACTTGGACTGTGAAACCCAGAGTGTTTATTTCCTCCAGTTGCCGTGGCGCCTGGACTGTGGTGTAGAAATTCTACGCTGGCAGCTCAGCGGTGGAACCCTGAGAACTCAGCCCCACTGTCCCTGCTCCCAACGTGGCTAAGTAGCCTGAGGGGCCCCAGGACCCTGGATCAGGAAGCAGAAAGGGAGCAGTGGAGTGACAGGCCCAGCTCTTCACTCCAGCTTTGTTGTTCAGTCGCTCAGTTGTGTCTGACTCTTTGCAACTCCATGGACTGCAGCACAGAGGCTTCTCTGTTCTTTACTCTCTCCCAGAGCTTGCTCAGACTCAGGTCCATCAAGCCGGTGATGCCATCCCACCATCTCATCCTCTGTCATCCCCTTGTCCTCTTGCCATCTGTCTTTCCCAGCATCAGGGTCTTTTCCAATGAGTCAGCTCTTCACATCAGGTGGCCAGAGTATTGGAGCTTCAGCTTCAGCATCAGTCCTTCCAGTGAATACGCAGGGTTGATTTCCTTTAGGATTGATGCGTTTGATCTCCTTGCACTCCAAGGGACTGTCACTCCTGGTGGGTGCCCTGGAGCTGGTGAACAAGTGGACAGGTCACAGGTGAAGGATTCTTGCTACCTGCACAGCCCCCTGGAGTGGTCGTCTACTCTCCACCCCCCCCACCCATCCCCCAGATTCTGCACATGCCCCCCTCTTCTATAGCGGTCTACTTTTTATCGGGAAAGTATCAAGCCAATTATTTCACAGTAAGGTGTGACTGTCTGATAACTTCTCAGATTCCTATGCCAGGGATCGTGTCTTTAGAGAGCCATGTCTAGGGATATTTGACTGCTGCTGACATCTCGGGCAGGGGATGGGTGCAAATAAAGGAGGGTGGAGGCTGGGGCTGAGGCCTCAAGAAGCTGCTTCCTGGGGCTTCCCTGGTGGCCCAGTGATAAAGAATCTGCCTGCCAATGCAGGAGATGCGGGTTTGATCCTTGGTCCGGGAAGATGCCACACACCTCAAAGCAACTAAGCCCATGCACCACAACTGTTGAGCCCGTACCCTAGAGCGTGGGAACGACAACTATTGAGCCCACAACGTGCTGCAGCCACTGAGGCCCACGCACCCTCAAGCCTCGGCTGCACAGCAAGAGAAGCCCGCGCACTGTAACTATGGAGTAAGCCCCACGTGCTGCAACCAGAGAAAAGCTCACGTGCTCCAATGCGTGCATAGCCAAAAATAAATAAAATGACTTTTTTAAAAAAGAAGAAGCTACTTCCTGTGCTTGTGGTCAAGAGCATCCCCTGGGTGGTGGGAGCGTAAGAGAAAACACTGAAGAACAGGGAAGATGTTTCACTGCCATATGATTGATGGATGAGCCCCAGGGCTGGTGAGATGCTCAACACCCCCTCACCCCAAAAAAACAGGAGGCTCAGGGGCCCTGGGGCCTGCTTCACCTGCCAGTTCATAGCTCAGACCAGGGATATGATCGAGAGTGGTTTCCATCTTGGGTACAGATGACCACTGGCTTTAGAGAGGGCGTCTGTCATAGCCCCAGTACACAGATAACACAGTTGAGGACTCAAAAGGGCCCAAGACTTGCCCAAAGCTTCCCACCACATTAGTAGCAGAGACAGAACCAGAACACAAGCCCCAGAGCTCTCTTTGGATCACAGCCTCTGATCTAATGGAAACCAAACCACACTCTGAATCATTCCAACCAGCAGGCACACTGAGTACTCAGAGCAGACCAGCCAGGTATGCTGCATGCTTCAGTCCCCGACTTGTGGGGCTGAGGGCTTGAAACAGAGGACAGGGTGCCCACACCCGCACAGCAGTTCCTTCCTGTGTCTTTCTCATCACCCGAGGGGCAGTAAAGCCTTTGGTTTCTGGAGGGGGAGGGCTGGGCAAGGCTGGGATTGGCCCAGCCTCAGCTGGCGCCCGGCCACGGGCGGTGCCGCCTCCTCACCCTTATCCTTGCCAGCTTTTCCTGTTGGAAGCTTCGGCCTTCTGGGCCCAAGTTCTGATGGTCCCCTCATACTGATAGGGGCCAGATGTTGGGCTGCAGGCTTCACCATCCTGGGCTGGTGGAGAGTGGTGGTCTCCAAGTGTCCCAGGCCCAAGGAGCCTTTCTGACTCCACTACACACGCTGCTGGTGTCCGCCATCCTTGTGCTTGGTTCTTTTAGGGAAACTGAGACACTCTCCACCTTGGAGGATCACCCCATTTCTGCTCCAAAGGCTCCCTCCCCTCCAGCTTTAACTGAATCTTAGTTGACCCTGGAGACAGCCCTCGGTTCTCTCCAAAGCTACTGCTCTGTCCCTCCGAGCTCAAGGTGGAGCAGGTGGCTGGTCTCCTGGGTATCCACCCAGGCAGTGTCACTTCCCTTCCCTCCTGGGCTCCGTGAAGAGCCCAGTATCCAGGGTGCCCCTCCTCATCTCTCAGGATTGCCATCTGTCCTGACTTACAAACCCGGCAGCCTCGGTTCATGGTCTTCTTCCCCACCCCCAACTCCTGCCATTACCCTGGTCACTTAGGCCTCCCCAGGGACCACTCCCCACTCCCTGGGCCTCCCAGTTCCCAGGCCTCCTTCTCCCAGAGTCTCCAAATGCCTTCTCTCCACTCCCTCCCAGCCACCCTCCCCAGCACATTCTGGGTTTCTCACCCTCCTATCAGGAAGACCATCCCTTGTTCTCCCCATTCCACTTCTGACACTGCACAGACTGCCTTCTACACCAAGACCCCATCAGTGACCCAGCACCTCCCCCCGCCCATCTTTCATGCTGCCCACCTTCTCCAACTCCTTTGCTGAGAAGTTCCAGCCCTGAGTCACCACGTCTGACCTGCCCTTCTGCAAGACCTGCTGGGAACAGTCTCATGGGCCCCAGACCCTGGACTTGAGTCCATTCCACCTAGCCACTCCGTGCTTGTCAGATTGCTCTCTCCCTCTCCCCAGAGACCATTTCAAACATGGCTTATTCCCCTCCTGGTACCTGGCCCTCCCTCCAGCCCCCTGCTCTGCATCTTGCTCACAGAGTGCACAGAGGCCGTTAGACTGACCTTGACTCAAAGCCTCCCTCCCACACTGTCAGAACCACCAGCTTCCACTGGCACCTGCTCCTGCTTCCCTCCCGGGGCTTAGGAGGGAAGACCCTCTCCCATCTCCTCTGCATCTCTAGAATATTTCACTGTCCACTGCCATCCTGTCCTTGCTTTAACCCCTCATCTGGCCCTTCCCATCACACTGTATATACTCTGCATCTCTCTCATCTATTAAAAACCATCTAGCACAGGGAGCTATATTCAATATCCTATGATAAACCACAGCAGAAAAGAATATTTTTTTTAATAAGAGTGTCTATTTGTGTATAACTGTGTCACTTTGCTCTACACCAGAGATTGGCACACATTGTAAATCAACCACACTTGAATAAAAAAAAAAGTTTTTAATTACTGCTATAGACAAAAAGATAAATTTTTTATAGAAAAAAAGATAATTAAAAAAATAAACAGTATCTCCCTGGTCGCACACACCTCTCCCCCGTCAACTTGCCCTAAGAGGCGTTTTCCCTACTGCCTCATTCTCACCTCCCTTTAACACTGACTCCCTACAAGCTGGCTTCAGACCCATCGCTCCACCTCAGCTGTGACCTACCTGCACGTGGAAGCTGCCGCCAGTGGCCGCTTCTCACCCTTGTCAGACTGGCCTCCCAGGAGCACTGGACCACAGCGACCCACCACTCCCTCCTTCTTGCGTACCTCTTCCTGGTTCCAAGATGTTCTGGTCTTCCTCCCATATCCCCACGGCCCCTTCACAATCTCTGGCTCTTCTTCCTCAACCTGACCTTTCAATGCTGGCACACACTCACTAATTGCAAAGGGAAAAATAAGAAAATACAGGGAGAATCCTGGCAGGCATCACCTCAGCCAAGTGTTGTAAGTTAACATCATCGACAATGGGACAAAACAGATGTTGTATACCTCCCGAGGATGCACTGAGAAAGATGCAGAATCAAGACTTCCCTGGTGGTCCAGTGGCTAAGATCCCACACTCCCAGTGCAAGGGGCCCAGGTTCCATCCCTGGTCAGGGATTCCATGTGCCACAGCTGAGAGTTTGCATGTTGCAACTAAAGCTCCTTCATGCCACAACAAATACCCGGCACAACCAAATAAAACGATTTTTTAAAAAAGACCTAGGATCACTTCTGGGGTGTTCCCACCGAAGGTACATAACCTGAATCTGCAAAGAAAACAGATAAACTCAAATCAACATTCGTGTTACAAAATAATAGGTCTATCAGTTCAGTTCAGTCGCTCAGTCGTGTCGGACTCTTCGCGACCCCATGAATCGCAGCACACCAGGCCTCCCTGTCCATCACCAACTCCTGGAGTTCACTCAGACTCACGTCCATCGAGTCCACGATGCCATCCAACCATCTCATCCTCTGTCGTCCCCTTCTCCTCCTGCCCCCAATCCCTCCCAGCATCACAGTCTTTTCCAATGAGTCAACTCTTCTCATGAGGTACTTCGCATCCAAAGTACTGGAGTTTCAGCTTTAGCATCATTCCTTCCAAAGAAATCCCAGAGATGATCTCCTTTAGAATGAACTGGTTGGATCTCCTTGCAGTCCAAGGGACTCTCAAGAGTCTTCTCCAACACCACAGTTCAAAAGCATCCAGGCCTCCCTGTCCATCACCAACTCCTGGAGTTCACTCAGACTCACGTCCATCGAGTCCACGATGCCATCCAACCATCTCATCCTCTGTCGTCCCCTTCTCCTCCTGCCCCCAATCCCTCCCAGCATCACAGTCTTTTCCAATGAGTCAACTCTTCTCATGAGGTACTTCGCATCCAAAGTACTGGAGTTTCAGCTTTAGCATCATTCCTTCCAAAGAAATCCCAGAGATGATCTCCTTTAGAATGAACTGGTTGGATCTCCTTGCAGTCCAAGGGACTCTCAAGAGTCTTCTCCAACACCACAGTTCAAAAGCACCAATTCTTTGTTGCTCAGCCTTCTTCACAGTCCAACTCTCACATCCATACATGACCACTGGAAAAACCATAGCCTTGACTAGACGGACCTTAGTCGGCAAAGTCATGTCTCTGCTTTTGAATATACTATCTAGGTTGGTCATAACTTTTCTTCCAATGAGTAAGCGTCTTTTAATTTCATGGCTGCAGTCACCATCTGCAGTGATTTTGGAGCCCCCAAAAATAAAGTCTGACACTGTTTCCACTGTTTCTCCATCTATTTCCCAAGAAGTGATAGGACCGGATACTTGCCCAAAATGACAATATCATGAAAGACAAAGAAATACTGAATAGCTTTTCTACAATAACGGAAACTCAAGAAACAGGGCAACTAAGCCTAATGTAGGAGCCAGGATTTTGTTTTGCTATCAAGGATATTATTGGGGAATTGACAAAACCAGAAAACAGTCTGGCGAGTTTAAAGTATAATACCACCCTTAATTTCCTGATTTGGGTCATTGCACTCTGGTTCGGAAAGAGAAGGTCCTTGTTCCCAGGAATACACAGTGAAGCATTTAAGGATAAGTAGCATTATGTTTGTGACTTACTCTCAAAAAATTCTTATAGGCAACAAATACGTCTATACATAGAAAATAATTTAAAATGTGATAAAATATTACCATTTGGGAAATCTTGGTAAAGAGTATGTGGGAAATATTTGTAATGGCCTTCCTACTTTTCTGTAAGTCTGAAATAATATTTTTAAAAAAATTTTTTTTTAGAAAAAAATGTTGGTGTCTCAGAGTTCAGTCTTGGGAACTTCCTCTCCCTTTCCCCAATTCTCCTCTTTCTGGGAACTCTCATCTCCTCTGTTACTTCATTCCCATTATCTGTATCCCAACAATTCTCAAATATATATATATCTCCGGCTCAGCCCCTCTTAGGAGTTTAAATCCATGTATCTGACAGCCTGCACAGTGTCACTTGAAATTCTCAAAACATCTAAAAATTAACATGCTCAGAGCTCTTCTTATGAGATGCCCCCTGACCCCATTTATCTCAATGAATGATGCCATAACCCATCTAAGTATCCAAGCAAGAAATCTGGGCTTGTCCTGGACATCTCCTTTGTCCTTACTTCCCACATCCAATAATCATCAAGTCACTTAGGGAGACTATGAGTTCCCAAAGGCAGGGCTCCTGTCCCTTACCCTTGTGCTCCAGTCCCCAACAAAGTGTCCTGACATATTGTAAGTGCTTAAGAAATGTCTGTGGAATAAATGAATGAGTTGATCCCTTGATTGATCAAGAAAAAGATCACTCCTCATGGGAACAGAGTTCTACTTTCTGAACCCAGACACAGGCCCAGTCTTGCTGACTAGACTACAATTTACATTCATGGAAGTTTGTATCAGTTATTTCCTGCTGTGTAACAAATTATACTCAAAGTGAGTGATACACATTTATCATCACACACAGTTTCTGTGGGTCAGGGGTTCAGAAGTGGCTTAGCTGGATAGTTCTGGCTCCAGATGTCTCCAGAAGTGGCAGTCAGGAGCTACAGTCATCTGAAAGTGTGACTGGGCTGGCAGATACACTTCCAAGATGGCTCACTCACGTTGAATGGTGAGTCGGTGCTTACCTTTGATAAAAGGCCTCAGCTCTTCTCCATAGGAGCTCTCTGCAGGCTGCTCAGGTGTCCTCACGTCATGGTGGCTGGCTTTCCCCAGAGCAAGTAATCAAAAGAGAACAAGGCAGAGGCTGCCATCTCTTTTGTGACTTAGCCTGGAAATCATACTCCTATTTCTGCAAAGCCCTGTTGGCCATTCCCTGGTAGCTCACATGGTAAAGAATCCACCTACAATGCAAGAGACCTGGGTTCGATTCCTGAGTCTGGAAGATTCCTTGGAGAAAGGAATGGAAATCCACTCCAGTATTATCACCTGGAAAATCCCAAGGACAGAGGAGCCTGGGGGCTATATAGTCCAGGCAGTCGCAAAGAGTAGGACACAACTGAGCAATTGACATGTTTATTGGCTATTCAGGTCAGCCCTTTTCAGTGTGGACAGTGACTCCACAGGGTTGCGAATGTCAGAAGATGAGGGCCATCTTGGAGGCTGGCTTCCAGAGTTATCACTGTACAAGGAACTAGGGCTAACGGGACCAACAGGGGCTGAAATCCAAACTATACACCCTTAGATGAAGTGGGACACGCACTAAACCCCACACAGGCTGCAGACAGCCCTGTCAGCTCACTCCAGCCGCCTCTTGGTTGTGAGTCTTACCTCTCCTTCAAAGGTTTCCTGAGAGATGTGCAGAGAACACAACCCTGGCATCAGGAGTTGCCCTCATCATAACCAACAGGTGCTGCCCTTCACAGTTTATAAAGCCCCTGCGCCTCTGTTGGAGGGTGTCATCCAAGCACCATAGCGTTCTAGTTTACAGATGAGGGTGTAGGTGTTGAGAGTTGAAGTGACTTGCCTGAGGCCACACAGGAAAGGCTTGGCAGGACCAGACCTCTGGCTCCTAACCCCACATTCTTTCCACTGCCCTGCCCAGCTGCCAGCTCAGACCCATGTCTCCTAACACCCACTGAAGCCTCATCCCGGTCCTAAGCAGGTATTTCTCACACTTCTTTTGGGAGCCCCACCCCAGCCCCCCAAAAGCCCCACACTGGCCCCTGAGCAAATACATTCACGAATATTTTCCATCCAAATGAAGACTCCCAGAGGCTCTCTCTGCAGCCAAGCTGAATATCCACAGATGGAGCAGAGCAGGGGTTAATAGCCTGAGCCAATATTTAGAAATAGCACAACCCCAGGAGGAGTCAGCTGTGGCCAGCTGGTCACAGCCACTGAAGCCACAAGCCTTTGTGGACGTGGTGTGGAAGAGGAGTGCTGCTCCTGGGAACAGAGGCCCTGAGAGGGTCCTCAGCCTCCCCCAACCCCATCTCCCCAGGACAACTTGGACCCGGGGAGAGCCTGCGCCTGGCCAGGAGAAACCCTGCACAGGCCTCCCATCCACAGCCCACAGCCAGCTCCCAAGGGCAGCAAACATAACTTTTCAGCTCCTGAACTGTGTAATTGTTGGGAATAGCAGGCCCCACCCCTCCCGTCCTGGCTGCCTTGCGCTTGGAGGAGCCCCATGGATGCCTCCAGCCAGGAGCGGGAGCAAGGCCACTCCTAGCCGAGGCCCCGAGTCAGGGGCCCAGGCCCGGGGCCCACCATCATGGAGCTCCTGGCCATGTGACTGCGGGGTCACAGAATTGAGGGCAAAAGCCCCGACTGCATATGCATAGTAGTGGCCTGGGTTCTAGATCCTTCATGGTGGACGGCCACTTCCCTGAGGTGAGGACCTGGGCAACGGGAGCTGAGGCTCTGCCCCACTGGGGCACAAGCACCCGCCATTTATCCCAGATCTGGCTTTAGCCACAGGCTCCCTGGGTGGGGCCCAGGCAGTCAGGGTACAAAACACAGAGGCACCCAGAGTGCCAGGCCCCACCCAAGGCATGGCACGGCCATGGCCACAGCCAGAGCGAGCACTCTTCATCCAAGCAGCCTAAGGATGGGAGTGACCGGGAGGACCTGGCCAGCACGCCTGACTGAACTCTGCAGTGGAGAAGCCCGGATGCGAGGCTCTATCGTCTGTCCTCCCAGAAGCCCATCATTTGGAGAAACTAAGGCAGCATTTTGACTTCTTCAGCCCTCAGCTGTGGGCATCCTTCTTCATTCAAGTGTGTCCTAGGTCTTCCTCTTCCCCCATCCTGGGTGTCCTGTCCTGTGCTTTGCTGGGAAGAAATCTACGGAGAGGACAGGAAGTATTGTCTCAACTCGGCATGCCCCAGGGAGG
This sequence comes from Madoqua kirkii, assembly GCA_006408675.1. Taxonomy (NCBI): domain Eukaryota; kingdom Metazoa; phylum Chordata; class Mammalia; order Artiodactyla; family Bovidae; genus Madoqua; species Madoqua kirkii. Next base: position 37,767 of record SJYC01135157.1, read on the forward strand.
CGGGCTGGGGGAGGCGGCGGCACTAGGAGAATACAGAGGGCGTCTGCGAAAAGGGAGGGAGGTCAGGGTGGGAAGGAAGGCTGGGAGGACTTCCTGGAGGATGGTGAGATATGGCCAGAGAGGCAGGGGCGGTCAGGGATGGCCACCAGGGACACCTGGTGAACCCAAGCCAGAGAAAGTCAGAAGGCAGAGGAAGAAGTTTGAGGAGGCTAGGGAGGTCCTGGTGGGCTCTATTCAAGCTGAGGATGTAGGGGCCTAGGTGGGGGGCACGCTGAGGAGGCTGGCAGGGAGGGGGGACAATTGAGGAGCAGGCACTAGTCAACAATGGCCTTTGTTCTGAGATGATAAGAGGCGGTCAGGGATCAGTTTCAAGACAAAAGGCCTCAATTTTCCACCAGTCTTCCTGGTATGATGCCGCTCAGCACCAATCCGGTGCTCAAGTCCCAGGCTACAGGCTGAACAAAAGCCCGGCAGGTGTGCTCCAGTGCTCCAGCATCCCTTTACTGCTAAAGCCTCAGTTTTCTCATCAGTGAAAAGGGAACACTGTCCCCCAACACACACACTTCCCAGGGTTGTCAAGAGACCAGGTGAATATTTTGTAAATGGAGAAGCCCGAGCAGGGAAGTGACAGTGGGTTATTACTGCCCTGCCAGTTGCCATTATTTTTCCAGGCCTGTGTTTCTCTCCCCAGCTAGCAACCAGGCAGGGGGAGGCTGCAAGCTAATCCCAACTTGAATCTAAGCTGTGGGTGGGAGGTTCCACAGACAGACTAATAACTCCTGGTAGTTGTGGGTAAATCGAGTGGGTGGGGATCAGGGAGGAAATGGGAGAAGATGGGGAGGGGGAAGGATGGGCAGATGGGGTGGCTGGAAATCTCCACCCATAATTTTGATTCATAAAGAAGCAAAAGTCCTCTCCTCCTTTCTTTTTTTTCATTCCTAAGAAGAAAGCTCTTTTCCTCCAAATGTTGTCTTCTCAGCAGCCTCAGCAACTTGTGGCCCACACTTGGCCAGTAATTAGTCCCTAACAAGGACCAGGTGCCTTGCTGACTTGGAGAGAAAGAAAAACAAGGGACAAGTATGGAATTGATGGCTTTACTGCCACCAAGACCAGCTGAGAACAGCCCGGCCACCCCAGGCCTCCTAGGGTGAACTGGAGGGGAGTTGTTAGGTTTGCCAAAATTCCCCCAGAACAGCAGCAACTGGCTTCTAAGTCAATCCCAGCATGCATTTATTGGGTACCTACTGTGTACAGCTGCCTCTGGAAGTTACATGCAAACTGTGAGACCCAGGGAGGATGTGCAGCAGGCCTACAGGGCAAGGAGGGAAAAAAAAAAAAGACAAGCAATCATTGAGCACCTGCTGTATACCCCAGGCTAGGCACTTAAGGTACGTTAAAGCCTTTAATCCTCACAAAGCCAATTTTACAAAGAAGGAAACCACAGAGAAGTGAAGTGATTTGCTCAAGTTGGATAGCTAAGCGGGAGAGCTGGGATTTGAACCCAGAGCCCCAGTTAGCACTGTGCTGTGGACTTGGGGCCAAAGACCTGGCTCTACCTCATAGCAGCTGTGTTTCTGTTAAAGTGTTTATTGCTCAGCTGTGTTCAACTCTTTGTGACCCCATGGACTGTAGCCCACCAGGCTCCTCTGGCCATGTACTCTCCAGGCAAGGATACTGGAGTGGGTTGCCATTCCCTTCTATAGGGAATCCTCCCAACCCAGGAATGGAAACTGGGTCTGAGCCACCAGAGAGGCTGTGTAGACTTGCTCAAGTCCCTTAACCTCCCTCAGCCTCAGTTTCTTCATTTGCAGAATGGGGCACATTTTGTTGCAAACTTTGAAGGGCCGTACACACGGTAGGAATGTCACTGGGCAAGGGGAGGGGTTGAGGAGAGAGTGAGTGATGGGATGGGGTTGGGGGTGGGCTAAAGCAGGCAAGGGAAACAGATTCTGATGGAGGAAAAGAGGGGGGACACTGCAGAGGTTCTCTTCTACCCATTCGCTGGACAAAGAAACCGAGGCCAGGCGATGCCAATGCTGGGATTAGACAGAGGGAAAGCAGAGCCTCTTGATGCCAGAAGCTCTACAGTAACATTGCCCTTTCTCGTGTTTGGGACAAGGCTGAGATTGTTGCCTGGGAGGGAGCCAAGAGGAGCAGGGTCGCAGTCTGAAACTGTTAGGTAGGTGCTAAATCCAGGGCCAGATTTCCACGAGGCAGCCCCAGTGGAAGTTGAAACACCAGATTCAGGAGGCCTTGGTTTCTGGTCCCATAAGACCAGGTACCTACTGTCTATATGGAGGCCTCTCGAGAACCACTTCCAGCTCTGAGCCAGTCTCTTCCTCCGTGAAACGAGGGCAGGAGTGGTTGACAGCCACTTGGCAGGGTCCATTTCAGGCAAATGATCCTATGGAGTTGAGAATCCCTCCTGCCTTGTGGGACCATCTAAAACATCTCTCCTTTACGGCCTGAGTCATTGAGGCAGAAAAGGTCAAAGAGGCAATGCCAGTGGGCACAGAGCTGTACAGAACCTCAGGCTGGTGCTTCTATGGCCAAATGGCATTCTGAAGACACCTCGGAGGCAAAGCAGCCCCAGAGCAGTCCGTGGGGTGGAGAGCATCTGTCCTTCCTCCCGGGCCTGACGACTTGAGGACGGCCCCCACCCACAGTCTTTGCAAGAGCAGAGGTCAGAGAAGCGAGGGGACCAGCCCAGCTCACATCTCCTCCCAGAGGAGTTCTCCCGGGAGCCCTTGAGTGGGAGCCCCGGGGAATCCGGGCTCCTCTGGGATTTTGTTCTGAATCTCTAAGTTAGAGCCTGGGTCTGACCGAGCTGTAAGGATCCTCTCCCCTCGAGGGGGAGGAGAATCAGCACGGGCCCTTTAAGACGGCTGGGGGTGGCGGGGGCGCCGGGAGAGCCCCGGCCTGAAACCGGAGCGCGGGTCGGCGCCTGCCCCGCCCCGGCGTTAAGTAGGCGGCGGGACGCCCGGGAGCCCCAGCCCGCGCCAGTTCTCTCAACTCGAAGACTCTGGCGTCCAAGCTCCAGGCTCCGGACTCCGCTCCTCGCAAGTTCCCGCTGCCCAGCCCGCCGCCGCGATGCGCTCGGGTCCCCTGCTCCCGCTTCCAGCCCTCGCCCTGGCCCTGGCTCTGACCTTCGCTGTGTTGGTGGGACCAGCATCCACAGGTGAGTGAGGGGCCGGAGACCCCGACCCAGACTGGCAGAGTGGTGGAGGGTTTCTTAGGCAGAGAAAAGGGACAAGAGGACCCAGGAGTAGCCCCCAGACGAGGAAAGGAGGGGGGTGCGCTTCTACCATCTAGGGTCTCTGGCAACATCACCCCCCATCCAGGGGAGGCAGGATCCCCAGCGACGCCTCTCCATCTGGAGGTCAAGTGGGCTCTGGTTATCTGAGGTTGGCCCCTGGGTCGCTTGCCTAGGGCGTGGCTCTGTGCAGGATTGTCCTCTAGACCCAGAGGGGCCGCCCAGGTGCTGCCTGGGCTCCCCGTGTCCAGCAGGCTCTCTGTGACCGAGTCAGTGCCCAAAGGACACCTGGTGACAAGGTGTCCCCCACCTCCAACATCCAGGTGGGCGGCGGGGAGGAAGCCACCCTCCCCACCCCGTGTGGGGCCCCGAAAGCACCCCAGCTGCCACCTCCTCCAGCATCCTTGGGTCTCCTCCAGCTGCGCCCCACTATGCGGCTGCTCCCCTTTGCCGGGTGCATTCTCTATCTTCACCACCACCCCCTCCTCCCCCTCCTGTCTTCTCTCTCCTGGCTGAGAAAGCCTAGCTGGTAACAGACAGGACCACCCACTCTTCAGCCTCCTAGAGGCAGGGCTGGCGCCCCTCAGACAGCCCTGGGTGACCCCCTGCACACTCTCTGTCCCAGCCATTGGTGCTTGACTCCAGCAGAAATGGAATGCCGTCTGAGAGGTGCTAGGACATATCCAGTCTCTATTCCAATGCCAGAAATCCCACCGTTATGGCATTCTTCCCTTAGTGAAGGCATGGTTTAGTTATGCCTTAAGAACTGTGGCCTCAGGGCCCATCAATCATTAATATCCATGTATGTATGAATCAGTGCTTCAGCCTACATCTTTCGGGACCATTACCAAGAACAACTTTGAGCCCAAGAAAGGCCTGAGTCTCCCATCCAAGGACCTAGGCCACACCCCTCTCCCCATCAGATGGGGAAGCCAGTTCAAATGGACAGTAATCACGTGGTACCCCAAAGGGAAATGAGTCAGGGGAGAGGCCCCCACTGGAGTGAGTCAGAGCTGGATCCCCAGGCTCCCTGTTCCCATCCCCAGGGACCCCATCCTTCAAGGTCTTAGGGGATGGGTGATAGGCTGAGCCTCTAGAGAGATGGGAAGGGGGCATCTGAGCTGCTAGAGAGATGGGTACACACCCAGCCCCCAGCCTCTAGCCAAAGGAGCAACTCCGGGACCCACCTCCTTGGGCTTCAACTGAGAGCCGTTCCCAAATACCTTCCCAGCATCAACAACGTGCAGACATTGTGCTGGGCAGTCGAGAGTGCACAGAAATACAGACTGGACTTGGACTCATTCAGAAGGCAGAAAAGCAAATTATAAAACAGCAAGTTCTATCGTGTCTGCAAAGATCCAGATGAGGAGTGTGGTGAAAAGAAATTCAGAGGCAAACTAATGCGGGACAGAGGGTGATCCTTGAGCTAAGCCTTGGAAGATGGGAAGAGGGTCAGTGAGCTCAGGCTCTGAGATGGGTATGAGCGGAGATAAGAAGGCCAGTAGCCTGGATGGAAGGCATGTATATTTTGAGCACAAGCCAATAAGGGCCAGTGGGGTGGGGCCCGGAAACCTGAAATGGCAAAATGCAACTCAGAGCCTAAGCCCTGCTGGCAGTGGGGAGCCAGTGCAGGTTTAGAGAGGAGAGCAGCCAGTGGGGTTAAAAACATCAAGCAACCCCTTCCTGTAGGAGGGATTTGGAAGTGGTGAGGGGTGGGTGAGCTAGTACCCTGTCCTCCTCCCAGTCTGAGCTCCCCTCCAGCAGCCCGCCTCGGTCCCCAGGCCTGGCTTAGCTCCCTGTGCCGGTCTCTGCAATAGGGGCAGCCCCTACCTGCGGAATGTATCACTCCCACCCCTCTTGGACACCAAAAGCCTGCCCCCAAAGCCTCCGAGTCTCAGGTACCAGAGCGAGGCACACTGGGATGCTTTCCCCACGCTCGTCAACATTCCAGAGCATCCAGGTCATGGGGCCTGAGGGTCAAGCACCTTTGGAGGCCACCTGGGCCAACCTTCCAATTGTACACACAGGGGAACAGGGCCCAGGGAGGAAGCAAAGTGGTCTAACCCGCAGAGAAGCCCAGCTGCCCAGGAGGAACACCCCAGTCACACTTTGTGGGAGCTCCCCACCTGCGTAGTCAGCTAGGCTTGGGCCCCTATGCCAGTATGCACGATAAGTGTGGTGTCCATTCTCCTCTAAGCCCTGTGGGAGTCCCAGCAGAGCCACAAGCACTGGGGAGATTGAGTTGGAGCTGATGTGGTTCCAGAAGGGGGGTATAGCACAAGCAGAACTGGGAGGTCCGAGTGGCCACAGAGCATACGGGGCTAGTGGGCGTCTGCACCTCTTGCCTGCCTCGCATAGCTGACTTTGAAAGGCAGAAAATGAGGGGCACAAGTGGGACTCAGGAGGGAGTGCCAGATGGAGAGGGTTCTTGTGTCATCTGGGTGGGGGCCCTGAACTCATGGGGGTGTCCTAGAGAGCAGGGCCAAGGTAGGGGCAGGGGAGCATCAGAAGCAAGGAACTGAGCCAGGGTAGACTCTGTTGCCTCTAAGGATGGTCTGGGGGACCGTCTCTGACTGGAGATAGAGATAGCCTGAGTCGTGTGTGTGTGTGTGTGTGTGTGTGTCTGTGTGTGTGTGTGTCTGTGTGTGTGTGTGTCTGTGTGTGTGTACACTGGGGCTCCAACGCTCTAGAGCGGGGCAGGGGCCAGTGCCCTTGGCCCAGCCCACCCGGACTCTGAAAGTGTTCCAAAACCAAGTATAACTGAGCCCCCCTTCCCAACATTCGCCCTCCTGCCTGCCCAGCCAAGACAAGAAGAGCCTTTCAGTGCTGCCCGCCTGGGGGGCCCAAGGAGGGGGCTGTGCCAGGTGGGCCAGGCGGCCAACGAAGGGCGGGAGGGGAGTAGGGTTTGCAGAGCGCTCAGAGGAAGTGTATAGGGAACTGGGCGTGCTGCCCAGGAGGGGGCGGGTAGGGGCGGGGGAACTGGAAACAGCCCTGACACACACACACTGGCGTACACAGCTGTTGGGCCCGCGCAACCGTGTACAAAACCAGCTCCCAGACTTGGGCTGGGTGGAGCCTTCAGGGAAAGAGGTGAGGACAAGATGGGGGGCTGAGCTGCACTGGGGCTCCTGTTCAGTGCCAGGAGCAAGTAAACAGGGAGCCTTTGGGTCTTTGTGTGTGTGTGTGTCTGTGTGTGTGTGTGTCTGTGTGTGTGTGTGTCTGTGTGTGTGTACACTGGGGCTCCAACGCTCTAGAGCGGGGCAGGGGCCAGTGCCCTTGGCCCAGCCCACCCGGACTCTGAAAGTGTTCCAAAACCAAGTATAACTGAGCCCCCCTTCCCAACATTCGCCCTCCTGCCTGCCCAGCCAAGACAAGAAGAGCCTTTCAGTGCTGCCCGCCTGGGGGGCCCAAGGAGGGGGCTGTGCCAGGTGGGCCAGGCGGCCAACGAAGGGCGGGAGGGGAGTAGGGTTTGCAGAGCGCTCAGAGGAAGTGTATAGGGAACTGGGCGTGCTGCCCAGGAGGGGGCGGGTAGGGGCGGGGGAACTGGAAACAGCCCTGACACACACACACTGGCGTACACAGCTGTTGGGCCCGCGCAACCGTGTACAAAACCAGCTCCCAGACTTGGGCTGGGTGGAGCCTTCAGGGAAAGAGGTGAGGACAAGATGGGGGGCTGAGCTGCACTGGGGCTCCTGTTCAGTGCCAGGAGCAAGTAAACAGGGAGCCTTTGGGTCTAGGGCTGGAGTCTCCTCCCTTCCAGGTCCCTCAACTCTTTCACTACTGCTCCCCCACTCCCGCCCCATCCAGCTGCCCTTTTGCTTCTAACATGCCCTGACCCAGCGTGTGCCAGTACTATAGAGCCTTTAAGAGTTAAGACTCCTTCTCCAGGGACCTCCCTGGTGGTCCAGTGGTTAAGACTTTTTACTTGCAATGCGAAAGGCACAGGTTTGATCCCTGGTTGGGGAACTAAGATCCCACATGCTTTGAGATGAGACCAAGAAAATATAATAATAAAAGACTCCTTCTCCAGGTGCAGGTTTAGGGTGTGTTTCAAAAGAACTGTAGTACCATTATTACTGAATATATGTGAGTAATTTTTGAATGAACTGAATTCATATGAACAATTTTGAACTTGGATTCTCCCTACGGTAGGGCCTCGTGGCTCTTTCTGCTTCTCAGAAGGGTCCATAACTCCAGAGAAAGCCCCTGAGTGGGCACTGGCCATGTTGTCCTGCAGCCTTAGGGCAGCTCTGCAAGTCACAAAACAATCCCATTTTACAGATATGGAAACAGAGACTCAGAACATCAGGAACTAGCCTCTGACCACTCTTTGGGCACACAGGCTATGGTGTTCTCACTCACCTCAACAACAGCTCAAGCCAGGTGGGCAGCCCCCCACCAGGGGAGAGAGACAGGTCTTTAGGAGAAAGACAGTCCCCTAAGGACCCCAGATCTCTGTGTCCATCTCCGCAGACCCCTCCAACAACTGCCCCTCACCTTTCTAAACCTTCCCCACTTCCTCACGGCATAAGCAGGTCCTCTTCAAGAATGCCTACTAGCCCACCCCTAACAGCTGGGATGGCAAATGAAGCCACATTTGCCTCAGATGCAGAGGAGTGCCCTGGGGCTGCTGTCACGGTGGCTTGGGGGCATGGCTCACCCATGTTCTGGACAGCGTTTCTCCTGTTGACCATTCCTTCTTCCCACTCAGCTCCTGCCCACACCCCTGCCACTCCCAGCCTGCCAAAGAGCCAGCTCTGCCAGTGCTGATGGGTATCAGCCAGGCGCCCCACCACTGCTCAGGCTAAACTGTTTCAGTTGTGTGTCTCTTGTGGTTTACATGTCCTGGTGGTCAGTGAGATCACTTCCCTTCCCAGACCTCACTGCAGAGACTCCCCAGCCCAGGCCAGCTCCCCCAGGATGTTTGTAGGGAAATCAGGACCCAGAGGATGGGTCCTATTTCTCTATTTTCTCAGAGTCAGACAGCAAGTCCTTAGCAGGATGGGTGGTAGGCCTCTCGGCTCCTTGTCCTTGTATCCTGGTTTGGGTGTGGCCTCCCCCATATGGCCAGCAGCTCCCAGAGGGCGGACCTCCCCTCTGCTTTTCTCTGAGGTCCCTCGATCTTGCGGAGCCCAGGACAGGGCCCACAAGAGGCATAGAGATCACTGAGCCAACCAGGGATTTTCACACTGTGTCCGAGGTGCTCCAGGACTTTACATTCCCATATCTGGGAATACAGGATGCTGTGCCACCCTGATTCATGCATAGCAGTCCCATGAACACATGTTTATGGATGGAGGTTTTATGTAAGATACAGTTTTGATAAAGTGTTCTGTGGCTTTGTAAAAAAAAGGCTTGCTGCTGCTCCTGCTGCTGCTAAGTCACATCAGTCGTGTCCAACTCTGTGCGACCCCATAGACAGCAGCCCCCCAGGCTCCCCCATCCCTGGGATTCTCCAGGCGAGAACACTGGAGTGGGTTGCCATTTCTTTCTCCAATGCATGAAAGGGAAAAATGAAAGCAAAGTCGCTCAGTCGTGTCCGACTGTTAGCGACCTCATGGACTGCAGTCTACCAGGCTCATCTGTCCATGGGGTTTTCCAGGGAAGCGTACTGGAGTGGGGTGCCATTTGCCTTCTCTGTAAAAACTAATTAATTGCTTTGAGTTAAAACATTCTGAGAGCTGAGGAGAGCCAGGTCAGGTACGAGAGGACTTCCTGGCTTACAAAGAATCCAAATCAAGATTACAGCACCCGCCGTGGTGCCACCTGCCTGCAGGACCCAGGGTTGTGGCTGGGCCCTCTCTCTCCCCAGGAGATCAGCTAGGATCCACGTTCAAGGATTACGCTGTGTCCCATCTTCTGGCTGGTGCACTAGACCATCAGATAACAATCCGTAATCCCTGGGACCCTTCCACCGCTGCCCACGCTGTTGCCTACAACTGGTCTCTCTTTTTCTCTCCATCCTTCAAGGTTCGGCTCCAGCACCACCCTCTGCTTGGGCTGCCGTTTCCAGCCACTGATTATTAGGGCTGCAGCTTGGTCTGCCACCCTGCTGGGGCCCTACCCTCCATTCCTGTAGGGTTACAGGCCTTTCTCCCCCTTCTCTTACCTGGCCCCTGCCCTTGCTCTGTGACCTCCATCAATGTGACACCCAGTAGGTATGTGTGCGTGTGTATGTGTGCATGCTTGCACACATACTTTCAACAGCCTGGCCAATGAGCTTGTTAGGACACTCTCCTAACAAGGAGAGTGTCCAGCCCCCAAGCAAGCAGCCTGGGAGAAGCCCCCAGCTCCACCACCCAGCCAGGGCCACTAGCCTGGGCCATCCTGCTCTCTGGGAAGATCGAGGGGGCGGAGAGAAGGAGACCAACTTCCATTCCCACCTAAGAGCAGCCCCTCCTCCCCATATTTCAAGAGGGGGCAGCTATAAATATCAGTGGGCCCAGGATGTTGATTCCCACGACATCAGCCCCTCCCTGCCCCTTCCCTGTGTACAGCGACGGGGGCCGCTGCAACTCTCCTACAGCTGGAGGTCAGCCAGGCCAGCCTCAGGCCCAGACACACACACACACACACACACACACACTTCTCACTATTGTGAGGGAAGGAACGAATCACCCTTTTTGGGCGTCTTGGAGCAGCTCAGAGTAAGCTTCCCTCCCTCCCGCCCCGCATCCTGACTCAGGCCCCACCTCTCCCTCCTTTGAGTCCTCAGTTCTGCAGGGCTGGAGGAGGCAAGAGGCCAGGTTCACCTAGTCAAGAACACAGTAGAAGACAGCTCAGAATTCAGTTCCCACCCAGCCACTCGATGCAAGTGATCAGGCCTTTCTGAGCCTCAGTTTTCTCCTCTCTAAAATAGGGTAAATAATTCCTACCTCTTGTGTGTTGAGGATTTGTCTGGAGTAAATGCTCAGTAGGTGCCTGCTCCTGAGGTTAATATTCTGTTATTACCATCTTCTTCTGGAGGGGGGCAGGCCCATCATTGGAGCAGGGTGGGAGTGTGGGGTTCCTGCTTAGGAATCTTTGAGAAAGTTTCCAAAGCAGGACCTGCATGAGGTGGCCCTAAAAGATGGTCTGTCTGGAGCAAAGTGATGTGGAAAATGGAGCTATCAAGCCAGCCTCTGCCTGCCAGCCAGCCCAGGACCCTTCAAAAGGAGCAGGGGGTTGGGCGGGGGGAGGCTACATCTGATTGACTCACTGGGCTGAGGTCCACTCTGAGCCCCACCCCAGAGCCTAATGGCCCCTTGCATAGAGACAGTTGAGCCAAGATGCAGCACAACCAAATGACTCCTGTCCCAGGAGTAGATGGATGAGGCTGGAGAGAAGGAGCAGGCAGCAAGACCTTTATAGGGTGGGGAGCCAGGAAGCCTGTCTTCCCCCTGTTCTTTGCCCACTCTTTTCGGGCTCCTGTGACGGTAGGGGCTGGAGGCCAGGGCCCCGTGACGTGAGATGGTTCCCCTGGAGCTCCTGTGGGGTTATTACTGCCACTTGGCAAGCAGCGGTGGCTGCGTCTGTATCAGGAGGCTCTAGAATAGAGAACTGAGGACTCTCTCTGCCCTGCCTGGGCTGCTTGGGCCCACCAGAGGTATAGGTGATGCCTGAGTCTGTGGATGTGTGAGGTCAGAGTTGGTAGAGATGAGGGAGGGTCTCAGGAAATGGCTGCAGACTGGGGTGAGCAGCCTAGGGGAGTGCCAACTGGACAGACTCTGGGGAAAGAGCCTGGGCCCCTGCAAGCCATGATCCCAGCGTGGGGGCATCCTCTGCCTTCATCCCCTGAACAGACTGTTGGGCAAAGACTGGCCAGCTCCCCGCTAGTGCATTAATAAAGTCCAGGCTCCTGTCCCCAGCTCCGGCTCCACCTCTGAGCATCTGGCCCTTATGCTTCCAGACACTCATCTGGAGCCCAGCTGAGCCCTTCCAGGGAGAAGGTACTCAAACCGGGGCCTGCCCCTCCAACTGTTGACAGCCGTGGGATAGGAGAGATGTTGCAGGGACTTGAGCCAAATGTGTAATGTCAGCCCTTGGGATACCTGCCCCTGCTGTGTGGCCTTGAGCAGACCTCTGTCCGTCTGGGTCTCTGGGTCAGATGTCCATTCTCCAAGGTCAGCTCTAAAATTCTGAGCTCAAGCCTCTTCGGAGCAGGAGAAAGATCTCTGCTTCTATCCAGAGAGAGCCGGCTGCTTGTCTGGGTCCACACAGCAAGACGGGCTGGGCTTAGAACAGACCTGAGAGGCGGCCCGGGCTGCCAGAGCTCCCTGGCATGGAGAACCGTTTTTCTAAGTTGGCACAGAGCCCTGGGGTTCTCCTGGGATGAGAGCAACGGCTCCTCTCCACCCCCAGTTCCCATCTTCCAGGCCCCTGGCCCCAGCCCCACCCCACCAAAAATAAACCCAGACCACCCCATCCTGTACCAGCTAGACCCACCCAGCCCCTCCAGAGCCAGTTGACTCATTGCTCAGAGCTGCTCCTTTTTTAACTGTCTGAGTCACCGGTTGTGGCTATAACTCCAGGACACATGACCGGGACTATAGACACCCCCTACCCCCCAACGGCCCAACCAAGGGAGGGGCCTGAATGGAAGCTGGCGGCAGGTGTGAGCCTGGGCCACCACCTCAGCTTGGAACCCCTCCAGGCCCAGGGAACTCCC
>SJYC01135159.1:0-43834 GCA_006408675.1 Madoqua kirkii
TTTTTTTTTTTTTTTTTACTTTACAATGCTGTATTGGTTTTGCCATACATCAACATGAATCCGCCACGGGTGTACAAAAGTTCCCACTCCTGAACCCCCCTCCCACCTCCCTCTCCATACCATCCCTCTGGGTTATCCCAGTGCATCAGCCACAAGCATCCTGTATCCTGCACTGAACCTAGACTGGTGATTTGTTTCTTATATGATATTATACATGTTTCAATGCCATTCTCCCAAATCATCCCGCCCTCTCCCTCTGCCACAGAGTCAAAAAGTCTATTCTATACATCTGTGTCTCTTTGCTGTCTCGCATACAGGGTTATCATTACCATCTTTCTAAACTCCATATATATGTGTTAGTATACTGTATTGGTGTTTTTCTTTCTGGTTAAGCTCACTTTTAACACCTTTCTCAGGCTTTCTGTGTCTCTTGACTTACTTCCCCTTTTCCATTCCCCTCGATACATTATTATTTTGGTGAATGAATGATGAGTGAGTGACTGTATGGGTTCCCACTTTTCTCCCCGCCCGCCTCTCACCTCCTGCTCCATCTCAGCACCACTAGCTGAACCTCCCCCACATCCACTGGTCCAGGTCCCCCACCACCCATCCTTGACTGCAGGGCCAGGCATTCCCCACCGGCCATCCTGCCCAGCGGCTCTGGGCTCCCGAACTTTCTCCCTTATAAAGTCAGGCGGCAGCAGACACCCAGGAATGCTGCCGCTGCCCATGACGCATGCCGGCTGCGGGGCTGCCTGGCTGCCCCCAGGCGACCAGGAATGTGATGGCAGCGGGGCACACAGAAATCGATTGCCCGGGGCGGGTGGGGCCGGGTGCCCGGCAGGCAGGGCTCTGACAGGCGGCAAGGCCCGGAGCTACAGGCTTTCTGCTTCTGTCAAATTGCTTCTCCCCTGAAGCCTCTGTTGTCTGTCTGGTAAGTGGAAGCCAAGTGCCCTCCTCCAGGCAAGGGCCACAGAGAGCCTTGATATTGTGCAACCATCACCAGGTGATGGGGGTCCCAGGGCTGGGCGGGGGGCCAGGTCTGGCTCTCTGGACTGTCCTAGGGCAAGGGTGGTGCCCCGAGTTACAGCCGGGATGGGAAGAGGAAGAGGGGGCTGAAGACCAAGAGAAGGAGAGAAGTAGATGAGCAGAGGCAGGGAGTCATGGGACAGAAACAGGGAGAGACAAACTTGGCCAGCCCCAGGGGTTCCGAGGACCTGGAAGGAGCTGGGTGTGCAGCAGCCCCAGGACTGGAAAGGCACCTTTGCTTGAGCCCCTGGCCCGGGCCTGGGGAGTGATTGGGGAGCCTGAGAGAGACTGAGAGGCCAAAATCCTGCTGCCAGGTGGAGGGTTGAATGCCACGATGCAAGTAAGCCTCATGTTTGGGGTCCCCCAGGGACAGGGACCCGGTCCTCACTCAGAAACAACCTAGGAGTGGCCCAGAGAGCCAGGAGATGCCAGCATAACCCATGCTTTGCCAGGGGGTGGCTTGTTGGGGGACCTGGGCCTAGGCTTCATCTCTGTGTTTAAGGAAGGGGTGCAGCGGGGATGGAGACAGACTCCTTCTGTGCCCCCAGCCTTCGTCTCAGGAAGAGGGATGGAGGCGCCCGCCCTGGACCCAGACAGCAGCACCCTGTTTGTGGGCAGGAAGGGCGGGGAGCTGTGGGATTCTCCACCTTCGGCAAACCTCTTGGGCGGATGGGTGCCGGGCGGGAGGGGTGGCAGCCCTCCAGGAATACACTGCCCCTTTCATGGAGCCCAGAGCAGGCAGGCAGGCGGGCACCGAGGGGCAGGACAGGCCTGGGCACAATCATTGCTCTGTCCTGGCAGCTCCCAGCCCACACGCGCACACATGCACAAACACACAGCCTTACGCAAACCCAAAACACACTCCCAGCAGCCACCCACACACTCGCGCACACAGGCGAGTACACATCTGTGCAGTGCAGGACACCCGCCTGTGTGCCTTCTTCCAGGCAGAGAAACTCATACCTGGGGCATTCGTCCTGCCCCTCTGCTTGTCCCTCAGGCCCTCTGAGGCATCCTGATCCCCTCATGCCAAAGGCTTGCAGCTGCCCAAGCAGCCCACACCATTGACCTTCTGCACACTCACCTTTGAGAGCAGACCTCAGGCCAGAAAGGGGCTTTCAGGACTAGTCCTTACAGACAGCAGTGGGAAAGAGTGGGAAGGGGTGCCCATTTTACAGAATGGTGACACTGAGGCCTGAATTTGGCCCCTTCTGGCCCAGAGGAGAGCCCACATAGCTGCTGCAGGCCTGAACTGGTGTTTTGATGAATCAGGGTCTTCTTGACCCAGGAGAGTCAAGGCCAGGCCTCCAGGCTGTAGTGAGGCCTCCTCTCTCCCCCGCACTGCCCTGGCATCCCTATCAGGCTGCCGAGCCTGGTGTGGCCCCTGCTGCTTTCCTCTCTCCTCTTCTGTCTTCAGCATTTCCAGAACCTGTACGTCCCCGCCAGCCTCTTGGCCTTGCTTCCCTCTGAGATTGCCCATTTCCCTCCCTTTCCGCGCCTCTACATAACCCTCACCTCCCCCAGGAAGCCCTCCAGGATTGATTCCTAGCTCATGCCGTCTTTATCCTGCCTGCCTTCTCCATTTGAAGGCCCTCTCCAACTGCTCCCCCGGCCTACCACCCAGGACATGGACTCTTAGTTCTTACCATTGCCACCCATCAGAGACAGAGAGGCGGCAGAAGAAGACCAGGAGATGGGGGGAATGGCACTGTCAGAGTTTCCAAAACCCCAGCCAGCAAGGCCTCAGAGGCCTCTGTTGGAGTGAGGGGGTTTCCCGGCCTGTGCGCTCCCGGCTGCACAAGGCAGCCTGTGTGAGCCCTTCCCGCGTGGCCCCACAGGAAACAGCAGGGCCCGGCCCCTCAATGGGCCCATTCAGACCCCAGCTCTCTCTGGAAAGCACCTCTGCTTCCTGTCGCCCTCCCACTCTGGCCTGGAGAACCAGACGAAACACGCTACTACTCCCCTGTGCCAGGAGGGCGCTGCAGGCAGGTGGTTCAGTGGCTAGAGCCAGCCAGCGGCTTCAGTTCCTGCCTGGCCCCCAGCTGGACTGCTCCCTGGCAGGTTGACATCCACCTTTAGTGAAAGGGAGTGTGGGTGAGGGCCTGTGCTCACTCGCACACAGTTGGGAAGCAAAGGGACCCCCAGCCAGTGCACATTAGGCAGTGAGGGTTTAACAACGGTGCTCCGGGAGAGAGGAGGCCCTGATCGGTGTGTTTTGCCTCTTTCCGTGGTATAAATAAGCTCACTGGGTAGCATTACCTGGCTTACAAAATTCCTGAAAATGTAACGGCCACTCTTGCCAGCCGTTCTGAGCTTTGCTGTGGTGGTGGCTCCATCCTACGGGGGACCGCCTGCCTCCGCTCCTTGTGCTGTGGCTGCCCCCAGCTTAGTGTGCTGCATTTTGTTCCTCAGATCCATGACCTTGCAGATAAAACACCCTTGTAGGTGCCTGCCAGCTGCCAGTTCCCTGGTCTGTCCCTCATGGACACCAAGATGTGCTGGGCCCACCGGGCTGTGTCCACCTAGATGGCTTTGCACTTTTGCTTTGATTTTTTTTTAGCTTTCTAGAGAAGGCTCTGGTGTGGCCAGCAAGTGCTGGCAAGAGGGTATAAGTAGAAGGGATTTCAGCTCAGCCTGAAGGGGAGAGCTTCATCTTTCTTGGGCATCCCTCCATCTCTACAGGCCATGTTGACTACCCTTAGGGCACACAAGTCTGGCCAGTGGCTGATGCAGCTTCCTCAGGTACATGTTAGCTGGCTCAGACCCCACCCCACCCCACCCGAGGAACAACGTGTGGAAGGCTGGTGTCAGATCATCCCTAATGAGGCCAACAGGCTTGACTGACTCACAGAGGATTTAAGAAAAGATCAAGGAGGATGAATCATCTTTTTAACCCCCTCCTGTCTCTCCTTACCCCACCCCAGCTCTGGACATCAAGGGGGCAGAGTCAGTATTATATTTGGCACTAGTCTCCATGAAAGGAATAGACCAGAAATTGTGGCAGCAGTCTAGAGGCCAAGGGAAGCTCATTTTGAGAAATTTCCTGGAAGGGGTGACAACTTAAAAAGAGGAGGTATCCCAGTGTAGGGCCTACACAGGGGCCCTGGGAAACCCCAAATATGACCTCCTGTCTTGGGAGGCCCATCAGACTGTCAGCCCCTCCTAGACCTTGCCTTCAGTCTGAGACCCAGGCTTGGAGAACTCAGCTGAACCCTGGCTTCCGGGCCACGGTGGAAATAATGGGGCCGGATCTGACAGCTCACCAGGGACCATTAATAGCTAAGCAGCAGGAAGCAATACAGGGTGATGGAGGAACTTTGGCCCCTTTTGGGTCTGGCATCACACATGCTCTCCATCTGGGCTCAGAGCCTTTGCCCTTCGGTAGACTCACCGCCACCAGGGCTCAGCCGTGGCCAACCAATCCAGGAGCTAAACCAGATGGGCACCTCGGAGAAAGAATCTGAGCAGGGATCAGTTTGGGTAGCAGTGGTTCTCCTAGAGCTTCATTCCTGGGGGTTGTGGCCATTGGACCACTTGATTAGGCCAGTGATGGTTTCCCTTTGAGCCAGGAAAGAGCCAGACCCAAGATGGGGATTCCCCTAGGGCCCAGGGGAAGAGAGCTGGAGCTGGCAGAAGCCTCTGGCCCCAGAAACCCCCAAGGAGGAGACCTCGGTGCTTGGGATTGCTGGGTCTGACCTCCTGCAGGTCAGGGTCCGGGCTGGACATGAGGCAAGGCCGTGCCTTCTGGCGCCAGGACCAGCTGAGGCCACAAGGGGCACCGTGGAGAACCAAGGGGGAGCCCCGGCCCGAAGCGCCCTCCCTACCGCCCGGCCGTCCACCTTGAGGCTCCTTTCCTCCTCCAAGCACAGGGCCGCGCTTCACCACAGCTCTCTCTTGTCACACAGCCTCCTTCTTCGGAGAGAACCACTTGGAGGTGCCTGTAGCCACGGCTCTGACCAATATACACCTACAGCTGGAGTTTTCCACGGCGCAGCCCGAGGCCCTGCTTCTCCTGGCAGCAGGCCCGGCCGACTACCTGCTCCTGCAGCTCTACTCCGGACGCCTGCAGGTCAGTGATGGCGCCCTGCTGGACTCCTTCTCTAGCTCTCAGTGCACACCCCCACCCACCGGCTGTGACCTTGAGCATGTCACTTTCACTGCCCCCCGCCCCGCCCCACTCTGAGATGGATAGTCGTGTGAGCCCCATCAGGAACCAGCTCTGCCCGTTTGCTCTCCAGCCACGCTTCTCACCACGACCGCTCGCCGGTCCTCGGTGTTCTGAGCACCCTGCCTGCTCTGCATTCTCTGCCATCCTGTGGCCTCTTACTCTTGCCAGGCTTTGCTCACTACTCTGCCTGATGCAAGCTTCATTCATTCCCTGCACGAAGTCTCAGCATGGGCACCCTTTCCTCACCTGGGCGGATTCCCTTCTCCTGGGTCCCAGCACCCTTGTGCATTCCTCCAGCAAAGCCCTGGCCAGCCTCTATCACCACTCACCACTATGACAGTATCACCACTGTCTGTCGGTGATGGAACAACCAGGGATGCTACTGTATTGTTCAGTCACTAAGTCATGTCCAGCTTTTCTGTGAGCCCATGGATTGTAGCCTGCCAGGCTCCTCTGTCCAGGGGGTCCTCCAGGCAAGAATACTGGAACAGGTAGCCATTTCCTTCTCCAGGGGATCTTCCTGACCCAGGGATTGAACCCATGTCTCTTGCATTGGCAGGAGGATTCTTGACCACTGAGCCACCAGGGAAGCCTCACAGCTTCCTTAATTTTATTTCATCGTTCAAGTCACCACACGTTTTATTTGCAAAGAGTCTTCTGGCTGTCTCTGGAGGCTTTCCCCTAACCATGAAGAGTTTGAGGACATGAGGTCTTAGTCCATCTTTGGGGGAGCCATCTGTTTCCACACTCCAGCAGGGAGAGGACTCTGGTCCCCTCTGTCCATCTGATGCTGCCATTGCTTCTCACTGCCACAAGGTGTCACTGTTGAACACGGCCTGGTACAACCTGGCACTGATGTTCTTTCTTCCTGCCAGGTATATTGCTGCCACACTCCTAGAAAGGTGCTCCATACACGGACTCCCAAGGCCATAAGTTCGTAGGGCTCTGCTCTTTCAGTTTCCATACTCTGCCTCCACCCTTCTACCATCTGGCTGTGGGAGCCCCGCACCGGAGCCAGCTCTGTGTCAATGTCCTAGAGACAGAACCTTCTCTCCCCAAGGACCACCCCGCTTGGACAGGTCAAAACACAGAGCATCTGGTTGGGTGCCCGATTCCTGAACAGTGAGCCTAGCTGCCTCAGTGACTCCAAGGTGTTTTGCTGTACTTGGGGGACACAGCAAGGAATTCTCAGGTGCCCATTATTCCAGGGGAGGAATCCTCTGTATTCCAAGGTGGTTTTTCTGGCACCTCTCACCTAAGGAAAGAGGGGAGATACCTCTCACCTAAGGAAAGAGAGGAGACATACAAGAATTTAGGCTGAATCTCTAGGAAAGCATCTTGCCATGTGACAGGTCTGCGTGGGCAGGGACCACATCTGATTCACATCAGGGTCCCCTGAGCCCATGCAGGCCTGGTTCAGAAATCACTCTGGGGAGGGTTTGGGGGATGAGTAAAGAGCTGGCAAGAAAGAGAGGGGAGTGGCATGAGAAGGGCTTGTCCTAGGCCCTCTGCTAGGGGCCCCAAGTGTGGGGAGCCTGTTACGCTTTTGCCGCAGAAGTGCTGGTTACAATCTGCTTCCTTTCCCACCGTGTCTCGTCAGGTCCGACTTCTCCTGGGCCAGGAGGAGGTGAGGGTGCAGACCCCGCCAGAGACGCACATTGGCAGGAGGATTCTTGACCACTGAGCCACCAGGGAAGCCTCACAGCTTCCTTAATTTTATTTCATCGTTCAAGTCACCACACGTTTTATTTGCAAAGAGTCTTCTGGCTGTCTCTGGAGGCTTTCCCCTAACCATGAAGAGTTTGAGGACATGAGGTCTTAGTCCATCTTTGGGGGAGCCATCTGTTTCCACACTCCAGCAGGGAGAGGACTCTGGTCCCCTCTGTCCATCTGATGCTGCCATTGCTTCTCACTGCCACAAGGTGTCACTGTTGAACACGGCCTGGTACAACCTGGCACTGATGTTCTTTCTTCCTGCCAGGTATATTGCTGCCACACTCCTAGAAAGGTGCTCCATACACGGACTCCCAAGGCCATAAGTTCGTAGGGCTCTGCTCTTTCAGTTTCCATACTCTGCCTCCACCCTTCTACCATCTGGCTGTGGGAGCCCCGCACCGGAGCCAGCTCTGTGTCAATGTCCTAGAGACAGAACCTTCTCTCCCCAAGGACCACCCCGCTTGGACAGGTCAAAACACAGAGCATCTGGTTGGGTGCCCGATTCCTGAACAGTGAGCCTAGCTGCCTCAGTGACTCCAAGGTGTTTTGCTGTACTTGGGGGACACAGCAAGGAATTCTCAGGTGCCCATTATTCCAGGGGAGGAATCCTCTGTATTCCAAGGTGGTTTTTCTGGCACCTCTCACCTAAGGAAAGAGGGGAGATACCTCTCACCTAAGGAAAGAGAGGAGACATACAAGAATTTAGGCTGAATCTCTAGGAAAGCATCTTGCCATGTGACAGGTCTGCGTGGGCAGGGACCACATCTGATTCACATCAGGGTCCCCTGAGCCCATGCAGGCCTGGTTCAGAAATCACTCTGGGGAGGGTTTGGGGGATGAGTAAAGAGCTGGCAAGAAAGAGAGGGGAGTGGCATGAGAAGGGCTTGTCCTAGGCCCTCTGCTAGGGGCCCCAAGTGTGGGGAGCCTGTTCGCTTTTGCCGCAGAAGTGCTGGTTACAATCTGCTTCCTTTCCCACCGTGTCTCGTCAGGTCCGACTTCTCCTGGGCCAGGAGGAGGTGAGGGTGCAGACCCCGCCAGAGACGCCGCTGAGCGACTCCGTCCCCCACATCGTGGAGCTGACCGTGTCAGACAGCTGGGCCTTGCTGTCAGTCGACGGGCTCCTGAATGCCTCAGCCCCAGTCCAGGGTGCTCCCCTGGAGGTCCCCTATGGGCTCTTCCTGGGGGGCACGGGGAGCCTGGACCTTCCCTACCTGACGAGAGCCAGCCGACCCCTGCGGGGCTGCCTCCACGCGGCCACCCTCAATGGCCGCAGCCTCCTTCGGCCGCTGACGGCGGATGTGCCTGAGGGCTGTGCCGAGGAGTTCTCTGCTGGTGACGATGTGGCCATGGGCTTCTCTGGGCCCTACTCGCTGGCCGCCTTCCCTGCCTGGGGCACTCGGGATGAAGGCACCCTGGAGTTTACACTCACCACACGGAGCCAGAAGGCGCCCCTGGCCTTCCAGGCTGGGGGCCGGCAGGGTGACTTCATCTACGTGGACATATTTGAGGGCCACCTGCGGGCCGTGGTGGAGAAAGGCCAGGGCACCGTGCTGCTCCACAACAGCGTGCCCGTGGCCGACGGGCAGCCCCACGAGGTCAGCGTCCACGTGGATGCTCACCGGCTAGAAATCTCCGTGGACCAGTACCCCACACGGACTTCCAACCGTGGGGTCCTCAGCTACCTGGAGCCACGAGGCAATCTCCTCCTTGGGGGGCTGGATGCTGAGGCCTCTCGCCACCTCCAGGAGCACCGCCTGGGCCTGGCTGTCAACGTCTCCCTCCTGGGCTGCATGGAGGATCTCAGTGTCAACAGTCAGAGGCAGGGGCTCCGGGAAGCCTTGCTGACCCGCAACATGGCAGCCAGCTGCAGGCTGGAGGAAGACGAGTATGAGGAGGACGCCTACGGCCCATACGAAGCTTTCTCCACCCTGGCGCCTGAGGTGTGGTCAGCCTGGAGCTGCCCGAGCCCTGCGTGCCAGAACCGGGGCTGCCTCCGGTCTTTGCCAATTTCACCCAGCTGCTGACCGTCAGCCCGCTGGTGGTGGCTGAGGGCGGTACAGCCTGGCTGGAGTGGCAGCACGTGCAGCCCACACTGGACCTGAACGAGGCCGAGCTGCGGAAGTCCCAGGTACTGTTCAGTGTGAGCCGCGGGGCCCGCCACGGCGAGCTGGAGCTGGACATTCCAGGCGCCCAGGCACGGAAGATGTTCACCCTTCTGGACGTGGTGAACCGCAAGGTCCGCTTCGTCCATGATGGCTCCGAGGACCCCTCCGACCAGCTGGTGCTCGAGGTGTCAGTGACAACTCGGGGGGCCGTGCCTTCCTGCCTTCGCAGGGGCCAAACGTACATCTTGCCCATTCAGGTGAACCCTGTCAATGACCCACCTCGCATCATCTTCCCACACGGCAGCCTCATGGTGATCCTGGAACACACTCAGAAGCCCCTGGGGCCAGAGGTCTTCCAGGCCTATGACCCAGACTCCGTCTGTGAGGGCCTCACCTTCCAGCTCCTCGGTGCCCCCGCCGGCCTACCCGTGGAGCGCCGAGACCAGCCGGGGGAACCAGCAACTGAGTTTTCCTGCCGGGAGCTGGAGGCAGGCAGCCTAGTCTACGTCCATCGTGGTGGGCCCACCCCAGACCTGACATTCCGGGTCAGCGATGGACTGCAAGCTAGCCCCCCAGTCACGCTGAAGGTGGTGGCCGTCAGGCCGGCCATTCAAGTCCTCCACAACACGGGGCTGCGCCTGGCCCAGGGCTCCGCTGCACCTGTCTTGCCCGCCAACCTGTCGGTGGAGACCAATGCCGTGGGGCAGGATGTGAGCGTGCTGTTCCGAGTCACCGGGACCCTGCGGTTGGGGGAGCTGCAGAAGCAGGGGGCAGGTGGGGCAGAGGGCACTGAGTGGCGATCTACACGGGCCTTCCACCAGCAGGACGTGGAGCAGGGCCGCATAAGGTACCTGAGCACCGACCCACAGACCACGCCGAGGACACGGTGGAGAGCGTGGCCCTGGAGGTGCAGGTGGGCCAGGAGGCCCTGAGCAATCTGACCTTCCCAGTGACGGTCCAGAGAGCTACAGTGCGGCTGCTGCGACTGGAGCCGCTGCACACCCAGAACACGCAGCAGGAGGCCCTCACCACAGCCCACCTGGAGGCCACCCTGGAGGAGGCAGGCCCGAACCCCGCCACTTTCCACTATGAGGTGGTTCAGGCCCCCAGGAAGGGCAATCTTCAGCTTCAGGGCACGCGGCTGTCAGACGGCCAGAGCTTCACCCAGGACGACCTGCAGGCTGGCCGGGTAACTTATGGGGCCACAGCTCGTGCCTCAGAGGCAGTCGAGGACGCCTTCCGTTTCCGCGTCACAGCCCCGCCGCACTTCTCCCCGCTGTACACCTTCCCCATCCACATTGGCGGTGATCCGGACGCCCCCGTCCTCACCAATGTCCTCCTCTCGGTGCCCGAGGGTGGGGAGGGCGTCCTCTCTGCTGACCACCTCTTCGTCAAGAGTCTCAACAGCGCCAGCTACCTCTATGAGGTCATGGAGCGACCCCGCCACGGCAGGTTGGTGTGGCGAGACGCAAAAGACGAGGCCACCACGGTGACATCCTTCACCAACGAGGACCTGCTGCGCGGCCGGCTGGTCTACCAGCATGACAACTCCGAGACCACGGAAGATGACATCCCCTTTGTGGCTACCCGCCAGGGCGAGGGCAGCAGTGACATGGCCTGGGAGGAGGTACGGGGTGTCTTCCGTGTGGCCATCCAGCCCGTGAACGATCATGCTCCTGTGCAGACCATCAGCCGCGTCTTCCACGTGGCTCGTGGCGGGCAGCGGCTGCTGACCACAGACGATGTGGCCTTCAGCGACGCCGACTCCGGCTTTGCAGATGCTCAGCTGGTGCTGACCCGCAAGGACCTCCTCTTTGGCAGTATCGTGGCTGTGGACGAGCCCTCTCGGCCCATATACCGCTTCACCCAGGAGGATCTCAGGAACCGGAGGTCCTGTTTGTGCACTCGGGGGCCGACCGCGGCTGGATCCAGCTGCAGGTGTCTGATGGGCAGCATCAGGCCACGGCGCTGCTTGAAGTGCAGGCCTCGGAGCCCTACCTCCGCGTGGCCAATGGCTCCGGCCTGGTGGTCCCTCAAGGAGGCCAGGGCACCATTGACACAGACGTGCTGCCCCTGGACACCAATCTAGATATCCGCAGTGGAGATGAGGTCCACTACCAGGTCACAGCCAGTCCACGCTGGGGACAGCTGCTCCGGGCCGGCCAGCCGGTCACCAGCTTCACCCAGCAGGACCTGCTGGAGAGGGCCATTCTCTACAACCACAACGGCAGCCTCAGTCCCCGTGATACCCTGGCCTTTTCTGTGGAGGCAGGGCCTGTGCACACAGAGGCCACCCTGCAAGTGACCATTGCCGTCGAGGGGCCAGTGGCCCCCTTGCACCTGGTCCGGCACAAGAAGATTTATGTCTTCCAGGGAGAGGCAGCTGAGATCAGAAGGGACCTACTGGAGGTAAAGGGCTGGGGGCCTGAGCAGGGGTCTGGGCTGGGTAAATGGGGCCCCTGACCCGAGCAGTCATGCCAGGCATGCTTGCTTGGATGGTTTGGGATGTAACTGGTGGCTTCTGGGCCAGGGGTGTGTGTGTGCCTTGGGTGTGTACCTGTACATCTGTATGTTGTGTGCCTGAGGGTTTCTGGGTAGTGTTTTGTATGCACGGCTGCCTGTGAGTTGCATATTCCTCCACATGTCACATGCACACATGTACATGCTGTGGCCGACATGCAGATTCCTGGGCTCTACCCAGACCACAGACCCTGATTTGGAGCCTGAGAATATGCACTCTCATAAGAGTAGGCTGTCTGAAGGGTTTTGACAGGTGTGGACTTTGAGGATTACAGGCCTTAGAGGCAGGTTTGGCTCTCCCCACACCCACCCTGCCAGCCGGCTCCTGCATCCTCAGTTCCTTTCCTGGACCTCAGACCAGGCCTTGAGGGCTGCTGACCACCCAGGAACCTCCTGAGCAACCACAGGCCATCCAGTAGATCCACTGCTTTGCTGTGTGATCTCACACCAGTCACTTGCCCTCTCTGGGCTTATTCTCCTACTGAGAGTAAGCTGCCAGCTTCTGAGCCTCTTGTGGTTGTTGAGGCTGTTGAGACTTCGGGGCAGATGGTGACTAACCATGTCTGGTGCCTGGAAATCTTTGCCCAGGAGAAGGCAGCTTTGAAGAGCTAGGCTTTGAAGAGTCTGGGGTTTAACAGCAGAGAGCAGGGGGACAGTCTTCCAGGCAGAGGGACAGAATAAGACACGTGAGCTTGGGGTGGTGTGTAGCCTGTTATTGCTGGGTCATTAGATGAGGGAGCACCTTCCCTCCAGGCCCTGGACTGGACTCGGGTCTGCAAGCTCCATAGAGCCCCGTAGTATAGGAATTCAGGTCGCTCAGAAGGATGGGGCGCCCTCTGGTGGCAATAGCATGTCACAGCTAGTCAGTATGTATGTCCGTGTGTGACATACGTGTGTCTGGGTGCACACATTGGCGTGTGGTGAGACTGTATGTCCGTGTCACTGAACCTGAGGCCGTGTGGTTGTGTACATCTCGGTGAGAGTGTGTGTGTGTCTCAGAGGCCTCAACAGGCTCCCCCTGTGACCCCTCTGATAACCAGGCAGCCCAGGAGGCAGTGCCACCAGCGGACATTGTGTTCTCAGTGAAGACCCCGCCGAGCGCCGGCTACCTGGTGATGCTGTCCCCCGGCGCCGTGGCAGCTGAGCCGCCCAGCCTGGACCCCGTGCACCGTTTCTCCCAGGAGGCAGTGGATGCGGGCAGGGTCCTGTACCGGCACTCCCGCCCTGAGGTCTGGAGCGACACCTTCTACCTGGATGTGTCCTCAGGCCTGGGTGCTCCCCTCGAGGGCGTCCGCCTGGAGCTGGAGGTGCTGCCCTCCGCCATACCCCTGGAGGCACAGAACTTCAGTGTCCCGGAGGGCGGGGCCCGCACCCTGGCCCCGCCCCTGCTCCGCATCACAGGGCCCTACTTCCCCCGTTGCCGGCCCTCCACCTGCAGGTGCTGGAGCCGCCCCGGCATGGGGCCCTGCAGAGAGAGGAGGGACCTCAAGATGGGAGCCTCAGCGCCTTCTCCTGGAGAGAGGTACAGTCAGAGAGGCCCAGGGTACAGCCCAGCTCTGGGGGCCAAGTCTAGGGGTGTGCAGGGAGAGGAGGCAGGAGCCCACATTTACAGAGCACCTCATCTCACCCTCCTTCACCGGCAGAGAGAAATGAGTGTCCCCGTTTCCTTCATTCTTTCACTCTGGGAGAAATGATGGTCCCCTTCGCCGCCTGCAGAAACAGAGGCTCTGAAGAAGTCAGTCTCCCGTACCCAAAAGCAGGGCATGAAGGGTGCTGGGCCTGAAACCCACCAGGGGACTCGGGCCCGCTGGGGCCTGACCTCCGGCCCGGGGCCTGCCCGCAGGTGGAACAGCAGCTGATCCGCTACGTGCATGATGGGAGCGAGACGCTGGCAGACAGTTTTGTCCTGGTGGCCAACGCCTCAGAGATGGACCGCCAGAGCCACCCCGTTGTCCTCACCATCACCATCCTGCCTGTCAACGACCAGCCCCCCATCCTCACCACAAACACAGGCCTGCAGGTGAGAGCATTCTAGGACCGCCTCCCGCTGTCCCCGTCCCCACCAGAGAGGCCCAGCACCGAGCTCCCCTGCTGTGAGCCTCAGTTTCCTCCTCTGTAAAATGGGGATCCTGCCCCATGCTGCCCTAGGTTATTGGGAGGAGAGAAGAGCTATGGCACCGAAAATAGAACACAGGTGTGAGGCTTTGTAATTGGCCACTTCCAAGTGCAGTAGACAGCCTTGTGAATGGACATGCTTCCCATTGCTCCCTGGCTCACCCTCAGCAGGAAGCTTTTGCTCTGGCTCAGCACCAGGACTCCTGAAGAAAACTGTTTCAAACCCTTAGGGATGGACTCCAACTGCTCCCCACTTCCACCCCTAGCAAGTGCAGGCCACAGCCAGACCCCGCAACCCCCTGACTCCTCCACTACTGCAGGGTAGTGGGGTCCCCATCCAGCAGAGGTGAAGGCTGAGGCCCAGACAGGTGACAGGACTTCTCCAGGGTCACAGTGGAAGTCACCGATGGAAAAGAGTGTGGCTTGACCAGGGCCACACAACAGGATAGCAAATGGGCAGGGCGCTGAATGCTGACCTCTAGGGTACAGCCTCTGGCTCAGCAGCAGCTATGGAAGGTTTCAGAAGAGGGCCGCTGTGGGCTGTCTGTGGCATGAGAATCTTTGGTGTATAGGATGTGCCTGTGAGGAACAGCCTGGGGCCAGGGAGGCCTGCAGAGGGTAGGTTTCGGGAGGGCTGCTGAGAGACCACAGTCAGATGGTGCTGTGTGTCATTTCGCCACCAGGTGGTGCTGTCCACTGTGTTTGTACCAGGAGCCCTGTGCTAAGGCCAGGTCTATACTTTATGGCCCTCCTTCCAGACCTCTGGCTGAGGTCAGCCTTGGGCTGGGAGAGGGAATCCCAGAGTGCTTGGTTTTCTAGGAACCCCCTCTCCAATACTGCTCATAAGTTGCTGACCCAATAGGACCCTCAGAATGGGATCCTGTCCTGCTAATAGGAGAGAAGCTTGTGGGGTCTCCCCTTCCCTCTGAGCATGGGGAGGGGCTGCCTGCACCCAGGAAGCCTTCACCCACCTGGCTGGGGCCTTGTGATTGCACTGGGAGCACCTGGGCCCCCATCAAGTGCTGCAAGGCAGTGGCCTGGCACCAGCCTCTCCAGCTCACCAAGCCTCTCTCCCCATCCCTCACCCAGAAGGGGAGCCCAATCCTAAGTATCCTGATCTGATTCCCATCCTATGCCCCTGCCCAGATTCACCATGGAGGGTCTGAAGGGAGACCCTTGCCCTCCAGTGAACCACAGAGGCGGCACTGTGGGTCAGGGTTGGGAGACTCTCTGAGGGGTGAAAACTGGGGGCTTCCTGGGGTAGGGGTACATGAGCTGGCCTTGAGGGACAAGCTGGACTAGGGCAGATGGAGAGCAGGGAGCCTGGGCATGGGAACCTTGGGCCCACAGGGGAAAGTGAATGGGGTGGAGGGCCCCTTTGTGTGGGGGAGCCCCGGATGGCAGTGCGATTGGAGCCCTGATGATGCCCCCAGGCCAGGGAGGAATGAAGTGGGTAGGCTCGGTGGGATCATATCCCTCACAGGCCTGTATCCCCAGATGTGGGAGGGGGCCACGGTGCCCATCCCAGCGGAGGCCCTTAGGGGCACAGACAGCGACTCTGGACCGGAGGACCTGGTCTACACCCTGGAGCGGCCCAGCAATGGCCGGGTGGTGCTGAGTACAGCACCGGGCACCGAGACCCACAGCTTCACCCAGGCCCAGCTCGACGGCGGGCTCGTGCTCTTCTCTCACAGAGGTGGGCGCTGAGAGGTGGGGGTGCCCCAAGGCTGGGCGGCAGCACGGGCCAGCGAGGCTCAACTCCCCTCCTGTCCCAGGAGCCCTGGACGGAGGCTTCCACTTCAGCCTGTCTGACGGCGAGCACAGCTCCACGGGACACTTCTTCCGGGTGACGGCCCAGAAGCAGCTGCTCCTCTCCCTGGAGGGCAGCCGGACGCTGACCGTCTGCCCAGGTGAGTGAGCCATGCCAGGGCCCTTCTGCCTCTCCAGCAGCCGCGGGTCTGACCCTGGCTCCTGGTCAGAGGCCGACAGTCAGTCCCCCTTGGCCTCTCGCAGGGTCCGTCCAGCCACTCAGCAGCCAGAGCCTGAGAGCCGGTTCCAGCGCGGGCACTGACCCCCACCACCTGCTCTACCGGGTGTTGCAGGGCCCCCAGCTTGGCCGGCTCTTCCACACCCAGCGGGGCAGCACTGGGGAGGCCCTGGAGAACTTCACTCAGGCAGAGGTAAGCTACTCAAGCCTTAGACTCCATCCAGTCTAAGGCCCACCGTCCCCCTGGACACACTTGACACGGGTACCAGCTCCAGCCTCCCTGGGCCCGCGATGGTCCAGGCCCTGCATGCCCCACCTTCCAGAAGCGGCCAGGCTGAGGGATGGGGGAGGGATGGGGCTTAGTGTTCCAGGGAAAGGAAGAGGATGCAGGAGACCAGGGCTCTAGGGGCCCAGAGCAGGGATCAGGTTCTCAGACTTGGCTTCCAGAAGGAACTGCACTTGGATCCTAGGGGATAGGGGACACTAGATACCTCCGGCTGGTGGTGGTCAGTGTTTGGTTTGAGGGGGATAGAGTTTGGGATGAAGGCAGCTGGTGGGCTTGTGGGCAGAGATGTGAGCCTGGGGCTCAGGTGAAGAGCCAGAAAGAGGCAGGGTGGGTCCTGAAGCAGACGAGTGGACACAAGCAGCTAAGTAAGTCGAGCTGGGGGTGAGGCTGCCATCCATGCCTCAGGCAGCCTCAGGACACAGCTGCCCGCGAGCAGAGGCCACCAGTGAAAGCTAGAACTCTCAGCCACAGGAGAGGCAGACCACCAGGCTGCTGCCGTGGGGGTCCCAGAGCGCTCTGTGCTACCTGGGCCAGTGGGGCCAGCAGCCGTCATTTCAATTAAGGTCCCTCTAAGCACAGGAGGCGCCCGGCATTCCAGGGCAGCCTTGGCTCGCCCTGAAGGCTCTCCCTGTGGCGGCAGGTAATGGGGTGGGGGAGGGGGATGTCTTCCTTGTGAGGGCAGGAAGGGACTTTAATGAGGGTGGGAAGAGGTTCTCAGTTCTCTGACATCACCGTCCCCCAGGCTGAGGTGCTCCCAGCATCTGCTATGGCCCCCCCTTCCCAGCCCTCCCCACAATTAAATATTCAGCAGGCCAGCTGTGCACCCTGAATCCCTGGGATGCCCAGGGAGAGGGTGGAACAGGAGGAGCACTTCAGGCCCCTCCCCAACCCTGCAGACTAGATTGAATGGCCACTGGGGGGCCAGGCTGGCAGCGGCACCCTCGGAAGCTGGAGGAGGCTTGGAGGCAGACACACCCTCCCCTTGGTGAAGGGGCAGGGCGGAACTGGGTGGGATCCGGCAGCACCATGGTGGCACAGGACTCTTAGCTGGGGGCAGTGGAGAGGAGACAGGGACCAGGTGTCTCCATTCTGCAGATAAGGAAACTGAGGCTTACAGAGGTCAGGGGACTTTATGCAGATCCCGTGGCTAGTGAGAAGTCATCCCGGGGCTGTGCCTTCAGGTTGCTAGTCCAAGACTCTTTCAGCAAAGGATACTGCTGGTTCCCAGAGGTCAGGGACCCCTCCCCACCTCGCCTGTGACTTGCCTCATCCCCAGCCGGACAGCCCCCCGACCCACAAGCACCTCGTGCACCCAGACTCCAGCTCCTGAGTGTCTCTATTTCCTTCCTGCTCATCGGTCAGCCCCAGGCCAGAGGTCACAGCTGGCAGTCCTTGTGGACCACAGCTGGCCCACAGATGTGTTTTATTTGGCTTGCACATGCATTTAATGGTTTTAAACTAGTGGTCAAGATAGAACCTTTGGGGTATTTCACCCACAGGCAACCTGATTTCCAGTTTCTGAAAAAGCTTGTGTTCCCCTCTCCCAGCCAGCCTCTGAAGAGCACCTCCAGCTCTGCTCCCCCTCCTGACCGGGCAGGGTGCCCCACTTCACCACAACCCCAGCACAGCAGTGAGATGGAAGCCTAGACCCTCCCACACTGTGACCCCAGTCGGCTTCCTTCTCACTATTGCACAAGTCCTGTTTTTCCACGAGAAGGAAAATAGTTCCTGTGTCTCCTAAAAGGGGAAAACAAAAGATAAGCCAAGAGGACACATTGGGATTAGAAGGGAAGGGAGTGGATTTCTTGATGGAAATGGAGACTATTCCTTGGTGTTTAACGCGCAGCTGGCCCTAGAGAACAGTGGGCGTGGTAGAGTGGAGAGGGAGGAGGTGAGGTCGAAGGTAACGGGTCACACAGGGTCTTTGAAGCCAAAGGGTGGTGAGCCATTGCACTGTCTGAGCAAAACTGACAGAACCCAACTTAGATTTTTAAAGGCTCACCCTGACTTCTATGTTAGAACCCACTTGCGAATGCAGGAGACCTAAGAGATGCAGGTTCGATCCCTGGGTCAGAAAGATCCCTCAGAGGAGGGCCTGGCAACCCACTCCAGTATCCTTGCCTGGAAAATCTCCATGGACAGAGCCTGGCGGGCTAGGGTCATAGGGTTGCAGAGTTGGACACAATTGAAGTGACTTAGCATGCATGTGTGGGGGCCAGAGAGAGAGCCAGCACACAGTCAGGAGGCTCCAGCAATGATCCAGGCCAGAGATGACACTATAAGAGAGGACGCGAGGAGTCAGGCAGGGGTGACTCAGGGTCTGGGGACCTGAGCCACAGGACGGACAGAGCCCTCCACAGTGGGAAGGCTGGGAGAGGCGGAGCAGGGCAGGGGGCATCTCGGATATGCTGAGTTTGAGATGGGCTTTCCTGGTGGCTCAGAGGGTAAAGCGTCTGCCTGCAGTGCAGGAGACCTGGGTTCGATCCCTGGATCAGGAAGATCCCCTGGAGAAGAAAATGGCAACCCACTCCAGTATTCTTGCCTGGAGAATCCCATGGACAGAGGAGCCTGGTGGGCTACAGCCCACAGGGTCGCAAAGAGTCGGACACGACTGAGCGACTTCACTTTCACTTTCATTTTCAGACATCCCAGTGGAACTGCCCAGGAAGCAGGTAGCTATGAGCCTGGAGTTCAGGAGAGCGAAGCCTGGGGTTGGAGAGACAGACAAAGGGGTCGTCTCATGGCTGGTGTCTGAGGACGTGAGACCCAGTGAGAGCGCATGGGTAGTGCCTGTAGGCAGAGTGTCAAGGCCAAACCACAGACATGGGGCAGGCGGGCAGGGAAAGAGTGGGACCAGTAAGAGAGTCTGTGAAGAAGCAACTAGTGAGGCTGGAGGTCAACCGAGGGAGCAGAATGGCTCGGAAGCCATCGGGTGGGCCGGAGGAAGGAGCACTCACTTGTGTCCAGGGCTGCTGAGAACTGGCCTCTGGATTCAGTGACATGGAGGCCATGGTCCCCTTGGCAACAGCAGGAACCAAAGTCCGGGGAGAGTGTACTCAAGACTGCATAGGGGAGAGTATAGACTATTCCTTCTGGCTTTTTGCTGCAAAGAGCCTAAAAGGTGGAAGAACACATGTTGGTGTAAAAAGTAAAGTCAGGAGAAGTTTCTTCTTTAAGATGGGTGGATAGCATAGTTACCTAACGATGGGACTGATCCGTTTGCGGGGACACTGACACCATGGGCAAAAGATAAGCATTGGTAGAAGCGGTGGCTTCAGTGGGGAAGAGGGACAGGGGTTTCATGCAAGAGGGGACCGAGCTGCTGTGGAGGGAAGCACAGATAGAGTACTGCGTTCTCAGGGGCTCAGAGAGATGAGGTGGCAGAGCTGGGATTTGACAGAGGCGTCCGGATCCAGAGCCTAGCTCTTCACTGTCGTGTGACAGTTTTATGGCGACCACTGAGTTGATGAAGGAGACATAGAGCGAGGCACATAGGGGAGAGCCTCGAGGGTGGCTGGGCTCTGGGTGTCTGCCAGGGAGACCCCAGTGCCCAGTGCCGGTGCCAGCCTCGGAGGGGGTCCCAGGCCCTGAGGATCTCATCCAACCAGTGGGGTGTCCCTGCAGGTATATGCTGGGAACATTCTATATGAGCACGAGATGCCCTCCGAGCCCTTCTGGGAGGCCCATGACGCCCTGGAGCTCCAGCTGTCCTCACCCCCTGCCCCCGACATGGTTGCCACCCTTGCCGTGACCGTGACTTTCGAGGCTGCCTGTCCCCAGCGCCCCAGCCGCCTCTGGAGGAACAAAGGTGAACAGCATGATGGGCTGGCAAATTTGGGGGTGGGGGCACAAGGCCAAAGGTCAGCAACTCATGTCAGCTCTGAGGGCCTGGTACATTACAGGGAGGATGGGCAGGTGGGGTCAGCAGGGGGATACAATCCCCCTGGAACCTAGAGCCCCGGGCTGGGATGCCTGGTCTGAGCGGGGAGGGACAACCCAGCCTTGAAGACTCTGGTCTGAAGGTCCACAGCTCTCTCTTCGGTGGACCGGACCTTCACAGCCTGTGTCCCGTCCCCAGGTCTCTGGGTCTCCGAAGGCCAGAGGGCCGAGATCACCACCGCGGCCCTCGACGCCGCCAACCTCCTGGCCAGCATCCCATCACCCCGGCGCCTGGAGCACGACGTGCTCTTCCAGATCACACAGTTCCCCACGCGGGGCCAGCTGTTGGTGTCTGAGGAGCCCCTTCACGCCGGGCAGCCCCACTTCCTGCAGTCTGAGCTGGCCGCAGGGCAGCTGGTGTATGCCCATGGCGGCGGGGGCACCCAGCAGGATGGCTTCCGCTTCCGCGCCCACCTCCAGGGGCCGGCGGGGGCCTCCGTGGCAGGACCCCAGACCTCAGAGGCCTTCGCCATCACGGTGCGCGATGTGAATGAGCGGCCGCCGCAGCCTCAGGCCTCCATCCCACTCCGGCTCACCCGGGGCTCCCGTAGCCCTGTCTCCCGGGCCCAGCTGAGCGTGGTGGACCCAGACTCAGCTCCCAGGGAGATTGAGTATGAGGTGCAACGGGCCCCCCACAACGGCTTCCTAAGCCTGGCAGGGGCCAGCCCAGGGCCGGTGACCCGCTTCACGCAGGCTGACGTGGATGCAGGACGCCTGGTGTTCGTGGCCAACGGGAGCATGTGGTGGGCGTGTTCCAGCTGAGTGTGACCGACGGGGCCAGCCCACCCCTGCTCATGTCCCTGGCTGTGGACGTCCTTCCCTCAGCCATTGAGGTGCAGCTACGGGCACCCCTGGAGGTGCCCCAAGCTTTAGGGCGCTCCTCCCTGAGCCGGCAGCAGCTCCGAGTGGTTTCTGATCGGGAGGAGCCAGATGCAGCCTACCGCCTCACCCAGGGGCCCCGTTACGGGCATCTGCTGGTGAGTGGGCAGCCTGCCACAGCCTTCAGCCAGCTCCAGGTAGACCAGGGAGACGTGGTCTTTGCCTTCACCAACTTCTCCTCCTCTCACGATCAGTTCAGCATCCTGGCGCTGGCCAGGGGTGCCAACACATCCGCGACGGTGAACGTCACCGTGAGGGCTCTGCTGCACATGTGGACAGGTGGACCGTGGCCCCAGGGTGCCACCCTGCGCCTGGACCCCACTGTCTTAGATGCAGGAGAGCTGGCCAACCGCACGGGCAGTGTGCCGCGCTTCCGGCTCTTGGCGGGACCCCGGCACGGCCGCGTGGTACGAGTGCCCCGGGCCAGGACAGAGCCGCTGGGCGGCCAGCTTGTGGAGCAGTTCACCCAGCAGGACCTTGAGGATGGCCGGCTGGGGCTGGAGGTAGGCAGGCCAGAGGGTAGCTCTCCCGGCCCCACAGGCGACAGTCTCACTCTGGAGCTGTGGGCAAGGGGTGTCCCTCCCGCTGTGGCCTCGCTGGACTTTGCCACGGAGCCTTTCAACGCAGCCCAGACCTACGGAGTGGCTCTGCTCAGTCTACCTGAGGCTGCTCGGACCAAAGCCAGGGAGCCAGAGAGCGGCACCCCCACGGGTGGGCCAAGCCCAGTGACCTCCAGCCCCGTGCCCCCCATGGCCAGCGGGGGCTTCCTGGGCTTCCTGGAGGCCAACATGTTCAGCGTCATCATCCCCATCTGCCTGGTCCTCCTGCTCCTGGCGCTCATCGTGCCTCTGCTCTTCTACCTCCGCAAACGCAACAAGACAGGCAAGCACAACGTCCAGGTGCTGACCGCCAAGCCCCGAAATGGCCTGGCCAGTGACGCCGAGACCTTCCGCAAGGTGGAGCCAGGCCAGGCCATCCCACTGACCACGGTGCCTGGCCAGGGGCCCCCACCGGGGGGCCAGCCTGACCCCGAGCTGCTGCAGTTCTGCCGGACAGCCAACCCTGCCCTCAAGAACGGCCAGTACTGGGTGTGAGGCCTGGCCTGGGCCCAGATGCTGATTGGGCCATGGACAGGCTTGCTCGGGCCCCGGCCCCATTGCTCCCATGCCCTGGTGCTGTCTGAGTCTCTGCAGGGCCAGAGAGTCCTGGGGACACCAGGGTGTGGAGGGTGCTGGGAGGAAGGCCCAGGGATCCAGGACCAAGTGGAGTCAAGAGCTGGAACCTCTCCAGCTCACTTCTGGCCAAGAGAACTGAAAGGGGCTGAGAACAGTGGCAGGCTTGGAGTCAGTCCCCTGCCCTGGAGCTAGTGTGGGTGATCAAAACTAGAGCCACCTCCTAGATGAGCAGGACTCTGAGTCCTGGGTCTGTGACCTTGGGTAAGTCACACTTGACCCAGGCTGCTAAGAGGGCAAGGAGCAGAGAGGGATGGCGGGGACAGATGGAGATTCCTGGATTTTCCACTCCGTGCCAGGCCTCCCCTCATCTCTGCCCCAGGATGGGGAGGAAAACTTCTTCCCCTGGTGTTTCAGGGAGATGCTATTCCCTGGAGCAGAGGGCAGGAGGAAAGGGTTCCCCCTAGTCTCTCAAAAGCATAAGCAGTGGAATCATATATCCAGGGTGCCAGGTGGGTGGGTTGCTCTGGGATGGTTTTGTTTAAGGGCGATTGCAAGGAAGTTATTTAACATGGTGCTGAGCCAGCCCAGACTGATGGAGCCCCTGGGGTAAGGGATGGAGAAAGGTCTGAGGCCAGCTCACTCCCAAGGCCCCAGCTCGATGGGTGATGGCAAGTGAGAGTGGGTCTGTGGCCCTGGAGAGGGCTGGGCTGGAGAGCATACAGGGTCTCAGGCCCTGGAGTGCTGCAATGCCTGTGCCCCTTGAGGACTGTTGGGGGTAGGGGGGTTGTTACTTGGGGGCACTGAGCTCTGTGAGGCCTGGATAAAAGGTGCTTCAAAGGTTCTGGACAGCTGTGTGTTGTTTGTCTGACCAGACACTGGGCCCCCATCCACAGTAGCCTGCAATCCCCCAGGCCTGTCACCAGGATAGATGGGGCCTGAATTTCTACCTCCTGTAGCCTTTCAGATCTCCTCTGCCTCCACCTGTGTGGGCAGGTGGGCCAGTCTTTGTGGGATGGGGCTTTGGTTCAATAGAGATAAGCTAGGCCCTCTCCAGGGAGCTTGGAGAAAAGAAAAACAAAACCAAGAAACATTCAGAGCTCCAGCTGTAGGTGTCTTAGCCTGAGTTTGGGGCTCCACAGCCCTGTTTCTCTGTCCACCTCTCAAGAGGTTGGAACAGCAAAGATGGGGAGAGAGGGGGACTTGGGGATCTCAAGGCTGGGGTACAGGGCCAGGGGCAGAGGGGAACTTGGAGACCCCAAGGCTGGGGCATGGGGAGAGGGATAAAGGAGGACCTCCACAGGTTCTTCTGCTCGGTTCCTGGAGATTTTCCCATGGAAGGTTTCTGCTGCTCTCTGCCCTTCCAACAGGGTTTCCCTAGTGGCTCAAGGGTAAAGAACCCATCTGTCAATGCATGAGACATGGGTTCAATCCCTGGGTGGGAAGATTCCCTGGAGAAGGAAATGGCACCCCACTCCAGTATGTTCTTGCCTAGGCAGTCCTATCGACAGAGGAGCCTGGCAGGCTACAGTCCTTGGGGTCACAAAGAGTCAGACACAACTGAGGGACTAAACGACAAACCCTTACAACGAGAGGACCAAGAGTGCTTCTTTTCAAAGGCAGAGCAAGCATCAAGTGTTCCAAAAAGTCGTCTGTCCCTGTAGCCAGAGAGAGATCTGAGACAAAGCATCCTCAACGGTCTTTCATGAGTTGCCAAGGAGCCACCACTCTCTGGTCCTTTCCCTTCAGAGGGTCTCCCAGGGTTGTGGACAATGGAGCCAGATTCGAGGTCCCAGAGAAGAGCCCAGGCCCTGGGAGCAGGTTGAAATCCTCAGGAGAAAAGCAGCGGGAAAGTGGTCTGAGCTCTAGGGGAACATGGGAGGGCAGGGGAACGGAGGGTGAAGGGAGGGGTGTCTGGGACCTGAGCACAGCTGCACTGGGGGTGGGGGGCCCCAGCCAGCCTCTGGCAGCTCAGCAGCATGACCTCTCTGCTGTTCTCCACATCTGTAGCATCTGAACCAAGAATAAGGGCAAGAGAGGAGATTCCCTCCCTGCCACTCTGCTGTCCCTGGACCACCCCTCCCCATGATGCCCTTCACATCTCAGCATCCAGACTCCTAGGACTTCCCCTACTCTCAGAAGTTTGGGGAAGGAAACCTGGAATCCTGGTAGTTCACTGCAGGAAGGGCGCCCAGAGGACCCAGGGGAACTAAGAGGGCAAGAGGCTTGTCTAGAGTCTCACACAGCAGGCAGCCATGCGTGCGTGTTGTCGCTTCATTCTGACTCTTCACGACTTTACGGACTGTAGTCCACCAGGCTCCTCTGTCCATGGGGATTCTCCAGGCAAGAATTCTGGAATGGGTTGCCATTTCCTACTCCAGGGGATCTTTCCAACGCAGAGTTCGAACCTGTGTCTCATGTCTCCTGCATTGGGTAGACCAGAACCCTGAACACAGCCAGCTCTTCTTGCCACATTGAAAGCCTCCCCCTCATGGAAGGTGGCCAGGACCCATAAGTAGCGGCTCTGCAGAGATCCCTCTGTACCCGGAGCTCAAAGTCCTGGCTCCAGCTTCCTTTTCAAGCCTGCCCTATCCAATCCACCCCACGCCAGCCTCACCCAGGGGCCCTGCCAAGGGCATCTCCATGCCACGCCCCACTCTCTGGCCTGCTTCTCTCTGGAGTTCAAGGCTGCATCCTCGGGGCCCTGATATCTGGGCCAGCCTCCACCCAGAGCAGCCAGCTTCCCTGGGAGTGTAAGCTGAGATGAAGGTGACGGACCCGTCAGGCAGGATCTGGCTCGGCTCAGGTTCCCCCAGGAGGCCTGACGACACCCTCTCTGTTCCCGTGGCCCAGCCTGCCCTGCCCCCAGCGAGCTGGCACAGGCCGATACTGCTGTTGCTCCTTCAAGCCTGGGCTAGACAGTGGGCTGCCACCAGGCGTTGTGCCAGCGGCTCTGCAGGACCTGGGAGAGGGTCTTTGACTGGCACACCATCCTCAGAGTCCATTCTAAATGCGGGGCCTCAGTTTATTAGGTATATCCCTTGCAGATTTCAGATAAGCACCCCCAACTTAAGGAGGTTGCTACCCACTTTACAAAATAACTCACCATTCCTTCATTTAAGGAGCTGGTTCCTCCCAGGCACTGAGAATAGTAGCCAGCCTGTGTACAAGCACTCAGGAATGTCCAGGAGCCTCTGACCCTGTTAGACACATACACACACACACACACACACACACACACACACACACACACACAATGTGGGCTTTTGCTCACAGCTGTGCACCTTCAGACCTTCAGAAGCACAACACAGAGATACACACTTGCCTATGTACCCCCTATACACACACACAAACACGCACTTAACAGGTATACAAACTCCAGAGTTGAATTCCCCTTGCCTATAGTCCTCCCACAGTCCCAGAAGCTGGCCACGTGGGACCCGGGATATTGGGCCCATCACCAGGTCCAAACTCACTTCCGCACAGTGGGGAAGTGACCCCGCTGTGGGAAAGATGGTGGAAAGGGGTGTGGGGAGCAGGGTAGGGCTTGCCAGAGGGGCCCAGGTCCCTAGCTTGGAAGAAGCCTCGCCCACCACCCTCAGTGGTTTAGCCTCTTAGATGCTAAAAAAACAGGGGGCTTCCTTTGAGCCCCTCTCCTCATTCTATGAGCTGGCCCTTTTAAGTCGAGTTGCTGGAGCGGCTGTAGAACCCACAGAGCTGGAACCATTGTCCTCCAATAGGAAGCAAGAGAAATCACCCTCCTTCCCTACAACCAATCTCTCCTGACCAATGGGAACTGCCAAGGGTGTTAGTATCTTCCTCTGGGCCCTGAAGATTCCAGATCTTAAAGGGCTGGAGGTACCTGGGCAGCAATGCCTCCCCTCCGCAGCTTCTCAGGTTGGGTCTGCTGTTCCTGGCTGGCACATGTGAGGGAGCCCTGGCAAGTGAGCGGAACCCGGATGGGGGAACCAGACATGCTGGACTCCTCTCTCTGCAGCCCCTGTCCCATCCTAGGTCCTCTCATAGTTAATATCATCCCTGGGTAATCACTGCTGGGATTAGTCAGGCATTGGCAAGGGCCTTTGGTGCCAAAAATCCTGTGGGAGATGCAAACAGAAATATACCCAGCCCTTCCTGAAGAGCCCCAGACAGGGCAGTGAGTAACTACACACCACGTGTGCCCTGACCTAGTGGCATGAGCTGACTGCTGCGGGGAAGCCCAGAGTGGGAGGGCCTCCGGCTCTGGCTGCTTCGTTTCTCCTTACAGAGCACCGGGGCTTTCCGTGGCAGGAGCAGGACACAGTGCCAATGCCGAGCATGCACAACCCACCTCCTGCTCACATGTCCATTCTCAGTGCAATGAGGTACAGTATTTAACTGACAGCTGTTGTCGGCATAAAAGGTGGCAACTCCTCGGAGAGCCCCCTGTGGCCACCAGGATAACTGGTGGGTGGTACTGTGTTCCTTCACACTTCAGATGTCCTGGGAGTCCCTAAAGACAGAAGCAGCCCCTGCGTAAATCAACCAGTGGCCCAGAAGTGACTTTTCTACCTTAACACGGCTCCCCTGGCCCCCAACCTAGGAACTGCCAGCTCAGGTAGCCCTTGCTGCTGCTGCTGCTGAGTCGCTTCAGTCGTGTCCGACTCTGTGTGACCCCATAGACGGCAGTCCACCAGGCTGCCCTGTCCCTGGGATTCTCCAGGCAAGAACACTGGAGTGGGTTGCCATTTCCTTCTCCAATGCATGAAAGTGAAAAGTGAAAGTGAAGTCACTCAGTCGTGTCACTCTTTGAGACCCCATGGACTGCAGCCCACCAGGCTCCTCTGCCCATGGGATTTTCCAAGAGAGAGTACTGGAGTGGGGTGCCATTGCCTTCTCCGCAGGTAGCCCTTAGCCTGGAGCTAAACCCAAGGCTTCCTTCAGAAGCTTTGTGAGGTCACAAAGGGCTCAGGTGTCAGTCCTGAAGTCCAAATTAGCTAGGTTGTCTAAGTCCTTGAAGCAGGGGAGGGTGAGGCCGGCGGGGAGGTCTGATCCAGCGAAGAGAGTCGGCAAGGAGTTGCCTACTCCCACCCTTACCTCTCAGCGACAGACAGGCCCCTGGACAGTGCAGCAGCTCGTGCATGAAGCCGTCTGCGATCTAGCCTATCCTTCCCTCCCTGGCCCTTCCCCACCTGCAGAAGGAGAGACGAAGAAGGGAGGTGTCCAGCCAGGGTTACAGGTCAGTGCATCACGTCTCTCCATGGTGGGACACGGCAGTCAGGAGAAGAGGGAAGAAGCAGCTGACCAGCTACCTCCCAGCCTGATCAGAAAGTGGGGCTGGGCCTCCCCAGAACTCTCCATCCTGTAGAGGGTGGAGAGCAGTAGGCGCTGGAAGGAGGCTTCCAAGCTAACTCTTCTGCTCCCCCCAATATAAATGCTGACTCTGACCTCCAGCCTGTGTGCTGCCCTGCTACTGGGACTGTCTTTGGAGCACCCAGGTCCCCTCCCCTCCCAGGTCTCAGAGGCCCCCAGCCTGGGAGAAGGTCCCAGCCTTGCAGCCCCTCCCTGCAGGTCTACACCTTGAAGGAAACAGTTCAATGCTGTGTGCTCCCTCGGGGCAAGGTCATGCCAGCCCAATGCTAGGCATGCAGAGATGGTCAGGAAACATCTATTGCCAGAATACAGCCCCTCCCCACAGACCCAGAGGTCTCTCACACCAGCCCCACCCAGACCTCCTTTCCCAGCTCCCCTCATCCCCCAAGAGAGCTATAAGGCTCCCCGCTGCTGCTCCGCTCCCGCCACCCTTCTCGAGCCCAGGCAGACCTCAGGTTTCTAAGGGGCAGGTTTGACTCTCTCCCTCCCAGACTTTTCTCTGTCCCTCCACACCCGAACCATGGCTCCCTCCCACCCAGACACCTGGGGTCTATCTGCTCAGAATCTCATGGGCAGAACACTTTGACCAAGTTAAATGTGGAAGCCCACCAAAGAGAGTCAAAATGGATTACACAGGGCAGGAGAGGGGAGACAAACTAGAACCCCTACACTCAGGCTCCCCTGCAACTCCAGCCCCTTGCCAGAACCTTCCTGGCCCAGCTGGTCTAACCACTGCAAGACCACCTGCATTCAGCTTGGGGGCTCAGAGTCCCAACCTTACAGGAGTGCCTTGCCACAGTCACACAGCAATCCGCTGGCAGAGCTGGGCCTCCTCGAGTCTCCAAACCCCTCCAGATGCCAAGGATGCCTCTCCCAGCAGTGGGATTCCTGGTTCCCACAAAGGCAGCAGAGCAAACGCAGGTGGGCCAGGGCTGCCAGCCATGCTGACCAGGGCAGAGACCGCCAAGAACCAGAGAGCGGCAGGAGGAACCCTGTTGGGTCTTGTTGAAGAAGGTGGAGCCTATTGTAAAGGGCTGTTGAGCAAGCAGGCAGGTGGGTGAGGCTGGCAGAGCCTGGGCACTCCTGGAAGGCGGTGACTCAGGCTGGAAAGGCCCCTTCTGAGTCAACCCGGCTAAAAGGTTGCCTTGTGAGGGTGTCACCTGCACAGATGGCTGGGGCAAGGTCTGAGGACTCCGAGAAGGTTCCAGGCCTCAGGACCTTTGCCCTTCTGCCCCACAGTCTGCCGTGAGGACCTCAGAGTCTGGGGGCAGAATCCATGAACTGAAGGAGGGAGGGCAGAGGTGGTGACTGTGCCCGCCCAGTAAACTTGTTCACCCACCTGTTGTAAATCATGATGGGATCCTCGACACTGGAGAGGATAGAGCCAGCTGGGAGGAGCAGCCCGCCCGCTTTCTGCTAGAGCCCCACGGCTTCATTTCTGCCCCATCTCCTATCCCTTCCAGCATCTGTGCAATGTGTCCAGCCAGAGGCCCAGGCCAGCTCCCGTTCCTCTGCCTGGTTAGGACCTAGCAGAGCAACTGACCAAGGCTTTGTTTCAAAGGGCCGTGGCTGTTGCAGAGCTCTTAGAAGAGCCCCGGACCGTGAACTCTCAGTTCGTGTGTAAACAGTCAGTAAATGTCGACACTGTGATGAGTCGCTCTTGTAACAGCAGTTGTTGCTGAATTGCCTGGCGTGGATCTGGCGTGTTGTAGGTGCTTCCAGGTTGGTGTTGCTGTGATCTTTGTCATTTATCACAGTCGTCACAGTGCCTGGTGTGCAGTAGGTGCTGAACCAATGTTCAGTCTTCCTGGAAGGCCAGATGCACGCATCCCCCACCTGAAGAAGATGGACGTGGGAGCATGTGCTTTGTTGGGCTTGGGCAGGGAGAGTGACGTGTGCAGCAAGGGGCCAGGTTCTGGGTAAGAGAAGCCAGCAGCCCCACTCTGACCTCCCGCCTCCCCACTGAGTCAGAGGACTTACCTGAGGTTAAGTCAGAGTATTAAGAGGGAGGAGGATGATGCAGAGCTTGAGCAAGGAGGACACAGGCCCTGGAGCAGACAGGGCTCCGGGAGCAGGCTGAGGGACGCTCCTGTGGAAGCCAGGTCTGAGCAGAAGCAGCCCCCAAGAGTAAGCCCCATGCTGGGCTGGAAGCACCCCTTCCCACTGCCCGTGCCCCCAGGGTCCACCCCTTATGATGCAGAACCAGGCTAGGAAGTTGGGGGCTCTGAGACCTGGACCAGAGCGCTGCACCCAGTCACCCCCAGTGTGAGTGGCCCTGTTTACCCAATTACCCAGGAGTCACCCGAGGAGCCTGAAGAGTTGGTCAGGTTGGAACACCACCACCCTCATACGTATGTACCCCACACCCCACCCAGCCAAGGCCAACAGGGCAGGGTTGCAGTGCCAGAGAGGGAAGGAGGCTGCCCGCTCGGCCGGCTAGGACAGCACAGCCTCCCGCTAACCAGAGAGGAACAGGGAGGGGCTCTCTGCTCTGGCCTTGAACCCAGCCCTCTAAAGCGGGGGCGGAGTGGGGGTGCGGGCAATGGATAGGATCTGATCCTCCCACCCATTCGCACCCACACTTTGCTTAGGAAGAGGGAACGACTCCCCAGAGCAAGTCACTGGCTCCTAGGGGGTGTGGGAGATGACATCAGGGGAGAAGAATGCATTTAGCCACCAGCTGCTGCGGCAACACACACACAATTTAAGGGACTGCCACATGGGGCCGTGCACGCACACATGTGCCGATTCACTCCCCGACAGCAGCCGACCTGTGCAAACCAGAACCCACACACACCTTCTCCCCAGAGACCCAAGACACAGCCATGTCTGGTCACCAGCTATGAGCCAGGCACCATGCTGGGCACGACAGAGTGACCCCAGGTCCCCTGAAGGCTGTCTTCTAACAAACAGATACATTTAACACCTGACTTGCAGAGGAGATTGTGTGATAGCTTGAGTTTTCTGGAAGCAACAAATGTGGGAGAGTAAGATACTGGCCCAGGGCTGATAATTGTTGAAGCTCAGGTATGGACACACAGTGATCCATGATACTGTATTAGCTTCTCTATTTTGTATATGCTGGAAACTTTCCAAAAGAGAAAGTTAAATACGTGTACATATATAATTGGCAATTGATAAGTAAAATGAAGGAGTGAGGAGGAGGCAGGGTAAAGATACAAAGCACTAGAACTAAGAAGTCAAGGAAGGCTTCTCCAAGGAGGTGACGTTTTAAGCAAAGATCTGAATTATCTG
This sequence comes from Madoqua kirkii, assembly GCA_006408675.1. Taxonomy (NCBI): domain Eukaryota; kingdom Metazoa; phylum Chordata; class Mammalia; order Artiodactyla; family Bovidae; genus Madoqua; species Madoqua kirkii. The sequence goes on from SJYC01135159.1 coordinate 30,524, forward strand.
AGGTTCAAACCACACAGACATTTGAGAGGAAGAACAATTATCAACCCTGGGCCAGTGTCTTACTCCCAGTATCCCTTGCTTCCAGCAAACTCTAGATATCCTCTACAAGTACTTAAAAGTGTCCAAGTTAGATGCTAAATATAGCTTTTTGTTATAAGGCAGAAAAAAGAACATTTCAGACAGAGGGGACCCACAAATGCAAAGGTCCTGAGGTATAACAAGCTTGAGAAATAGCAGCCCAGTAGGTCTGGAAATCTGTGACCAAAATACACAGGATTCCACGATGAGATCAAAGGGGCCTTGTGGCTGTGATAAGAGTTAGAAATTCTCTTAAGAACAGTGGGATTCCCTGGAGGTTGAAAGCACGGGACAAATGTGATTTGATTTAGAATATGGTCTTAAAAAGTACTCTGGAGATTCTGTAATGATCTAGTAACTGTCCCAATGCAGGGGACACGGGTTCAATCCCTGGTCAGGGAACTGAGATCCCATGTGCTGAGGGCAAAGTAAGCCCACGAACTGCAACTAGAGTATTTGTAGTCGCCGCAAGGAGGTGCCCACGTTGGGCAGCTACACATCTATACACCCAACACAGCCAAACAAATAAATATTAAAAAAAAAAACAAAAAACAAAAACCAGCTCACTCTGGCTCCTGTTAGATCTTCAGGAGAAGGAGACAACAGAAGTGTCTGGAGACTACTACAGTAGTCTGAGCAAGCACAGCACTGGCCTGAGACTCACGGTGAGATGGTGAAACGGATCCAGTGTGGGATCTCTTCTGAGGAACTTTGCTCACGGGTGGATGTGAAGTGAGAAAAAGAGAGGAGCTAAGCATGACTCCCTGATAGCTCAGTTGGTAAAGAATCTGCCTGCGATGTAGGAGACCTTGGTTCAATTCCTGGGTCAGGAAGATCCCCTGGAGACAGGAGAGGCTACCCACTCCAGTATTCTTGGGCTTCCCCTGTGGCTTAGTTGGTAAAGAATCTGCCTGAAATGTGGGAGACATGCGTTGGATCCCTGGGTTGGGAAGGTCCCCTGGAAAAGGGAAAGGCTACTCATAACTCCACTACTCTGGCCTGGAGAATTCCATGCACTATATAGTCCATGGGGTCGCAAAGAGTCAGACACCTCTGAGCAACTTTCACGCTCACTTTCAAGCATGATTCCAAAGCAGGAGCTGAGCTTGGAAGTGAGGGCTGGGGACACAATGGGGAGCATGTGTAGCCGGTTGACTACAGGCACAAAGCACCTCGGTGGGGACCTCACATCTAGCGTCAGCCCCCCCCCAGCCCCACCCCCAGCAAGCACACAGAGGAGGGTGCGCACACTCTGGAACACCAGGCACAGAGCCCTCACACCACCCCTGCCTGCCCCACCCTGCCCCACACAGAAGCCCCAGACTACAGCCCTCGTGCTCTCCACCCCAGCATCAGCACCCACAGGGGCCGCAGCCCCAGCGTTTCCTTACCAACCCTCACCACCACCTCCCATGCCGGCCCCTCGAGCAAGGAGCCTCCTGACCCACTTTCTTCCTGGACACCAGAACCCAGCCCCCTGCCCCCGGCCTCATCTGTCCAGTCGCCTCCAGATCCTGCTCCCATACCCCACCCTAAGGCAGATTCTTTTACCTCCTGAGCCATCAGAGAAGCCCACAGAAAATTATCGCTCAATAAATATTTGCTCAGCGCTTGCTGTAGGCCAAGCCCTCTGCCCTTCCACCTGCTGCCTTGAAAGCGCATGGTCACTTCCACCAATCCCCACCACCTCCCCACTGATTCCCCTCGATTCCTAGCATTCCTGCACTCGCTCTACCACAGGACAGTTGCCCACTCACCCCAGCCCACCAACCAGCCTGCCAGCCTTGGAAGGGCACCTGGTGCCATGGGAAGGGCACGGCTGTGTCCAGGCAGAAGTCAGTCCTGCCTGCCACCAAGCAGCTGCGCCGTCTCACGCAGGTGACTCATTGCCTCTGAGTCTCCGTCTGCTGGAGAAGTCCAGAAGTGGTTCTCACCTTCCAGGCCATGGTGAGCAAGGAGACAGTTCCCGGGAATACTGAGGCCAGTGCCCAGCACGCAGCAGCACGTGTCGGCCATCCAACGGCTGCTGTTGTGCACTCGGGCCCAGCCCTGACATCAACCCACTGGGTGGCCTTAGAGGGCTCGTCCAATCAGTTTTCTCATTCATGTATAGGGTAACGGTATTCCTGGTCCTGCCTGTCTCTAGGACTGCTTGGTGGCTGGCAATCCCAGCTTCTCCTTACTGGGCCCTAGGCTATGTGCAGGCACTGTCCCCCTGACGTGTTTGGCTCATAGATCCCTCCTAACAGCCATCTGGAATTCCTGTTATAAATGGAGAAGCGGAAGCATGGCAGCATTAAGTAACATCCTGTCGACAAGCAGGTGTGGAGTGGTTTGTACTCAAGCTCAGCCACGTCGGTCCTGCCTCTGAGTGGTGGAGGGCAAGGGGCTTTGTGTCTAGGGGGCAGCAGGACTATCTGCCGGAGCCTCATGCTACCCTCATCCAGAGCACTCCTTCTAGTGGCAGCCAAGGGACTAAGTCAGCCCAGAAGAGGCCTCAGGTACCTCTAGGCACCAGCCAGCCCCCAGCTCCTACCTCGGGCATCAGTCATTTGCCTCCCTACCAGAGGTAGCCCAGACCCTGGGTACCACTCACACCAGCTCTGCTACTCTGCACCTCCCTCACTGGGCCCTATTTCCCGGTCTGTGAAATGATGTCAATTATCTCTTGCATATTGGGTGGTTGTTAAACACTGGCCATCCATTGTCCACCACGGTACCGCTTGCCCAGGAGATGGTGGATGCCCCAGATGCTGGGAGATTCAGGCACAGTGGGGACTTGAACCCCTTCCCAGGCAGAACCAGACCTCAGAAGACAAAGGGTTGCACAGGGTCTTTAAGCAGCTTCCCAGAGCACCTCATGCTTGAATGTGTGGTGGAGACTGTGGAATGATTTCGCCAGCCCCTTGAGGTTCCCTGAGACCTACAAGGTACAGGGACAATTGAGAGAACCTGGAATGCCCAAAACTGAAAAAGGGCCAGACACACAGAGGCTTAAGGGTGGGATCAAAGGAGCAGGTGGTGGGGAAGATGAGCCAAAGGTCCAGTGCTAACCTGGGACCATGGTGGGCACACAGGCCCAGTGCCAGGGTCCAGGGGCTCTGCAAGACCCACAACAATGTTTGTAGCCAGTAGACAAAAGGTAGCAAAACACCAAAAAGCAAAAGAAAATAAAGACAAAATCAAAATGAATAAAATTTAATTAAATATCTATACGACAAGACATTGTCAAGTAATTAACTGAACCCAACTCAAGTAGGTATATATGAATGACCTTTAATGAGGAATGCAGGCAAAATTCCATATGAGTGATAGGATCAGGGATTCAGCTTCTAAAATTCAAAGTGCCAGGGGCCTGCCTCAAGTCTTCAAATGTGCCAGCCCCCAAACTTACATGCCTCCCTGGGGAAAGGAGGGTCCCAAGACTGATTTCAGACTACTTTTCTATTGGGTGGGTAAAGGAGAAAGCAAAAGGGAAATTCAGGTCATTACAGAAAAATGAAGTGCTATTCCTCGCACATGTTCATCTGTAAATGGAGACCCTGAGTCACTGCAGACCCCACTGTGCAATGCTGCCCTCAGCCTCTTCATCCCTGGGGGGCTGGCGAGACCCGCCCCACCCTCAAAGTCCTTGCACATTTCAGCAGTTAGTTTGCCAGCCTCCCATTCCTTCGTACCTCTGGAGCTAAGATCTGCCAACCCCTCTGGAGTTAATCAAGGTGACTTTAGGGAATGAGGCCCCAGAGCTGGGTTCAAGTCTGTCCCCACCCCTGACCCACTGTGTGACCCTAGCCAGGTCGCATCCTCTCTCGGGCCAAGCCTCAGTCTCTTCGTCTGTGAAATGGCATAACTGCCTACCAGGGCTGCCATGTGGACCAAGGAGGACGCAACTGTGTGAGACACTGCTTTTTAAACAGACTAGACTGCATTGGGGTTTGACTAACCAAACAAAACCAAAGGAAAAAAGCTTTGCCAAAGCCTGGAGCGGGGTTTCACAATCAGCCCTTCTGAGCTATATCTGGGGGAGGTGAATTTTTATGCTTCCTCATGGTCTTTTTGCCAAGGCCTCACCATCTCCTCTTGCCCCAAGCAGCAGAGAGAGGGATCAGAGCTGCAGTGGTGGGGAAGCAGGTTGGGGTGGGTTGGGGTGGGTGAGGGAGCCAAGCCAGCTTGGCTCCTGGAGGCCTGAGTCAGCGGGCGGGCAGGCAGGGCGGGCCCAGTCCTTGCAGGCTTGGGGAGGAGATGGTGCAGGAATGTTCCTCCCGCCCAGGCCTGGGACTTGCCCACCACATCCTGGCTCTTAGATGCAAGATGCCTGGAGCTTTGTTGAGTGGGTTCAGCCAGGGGCCTTCAGAGGCAGCCTGGCCCCAGGGACTGCCCAGGAGTGGCCAAGGCCAGACCACAGAGCCCACTGGGAACTGGTCTCTGACCCCAAAGCATACCCCATCCCCACTGGGTGATATAGCCAGGTTTCCCATCTGTGCAACAAGGAATTGAACTTGGTGGTGTCAGATAATGAAAGATCCAGACTGGTTCCCCCAGGAGGTGATGCAGGCCGACTCTATGAGCATCTATGTGTATGCATCTTCACTATGTGCATGTGTGACTTTGTGGCCATTCATGACTTGAGTGTGTGTCCTGCGTGCACAGGACTATGGTGGGGCTATGAGTGACAAAGTGACTGAGACAGGCAACACGCATGTGGGTGTGGGCAAGTGTGGACGTGGCTGGGAATGTGTGGCTGTTGCACTGTGGCTGGGAGGGCAGGTGTGTCAGCATGTGGCCTTGCGTGTGTGTGTGTGGAGCCAGGTGTGACCTGTGTACCCATGCACCTGTGAGCCCCTGGACCTGGGTGCAGGATCACAGAGCCATCCCCATTCTCCAACCCCTATATGAGGCCACAAAGCAGACTCCTTCCCTGGGCTGGGCCAAGACAGGCTCGGGATCCCCTGCCCCCCACCTCCAGGTCTGCTGCCCAGGGCAGAAAGAGAGGCCTTGTTTTCCACTCTCCTCCCAAGGGAGGAAACTGGAGGCAGCTGGGCCCAGCTCAGTCTGGAACATCTGCCTGGCGTGTGACTGAGGCCAGCCAGTAGGCCCAGCCACTACCAGACTGGCCCCCCATGCACACTGGTCACCCGGCCCTTGCTGAAAGAGGCTGGCCAGCCCAAATCAATCTCAAATTCCCCCAGCACCCCAACCCACACAGAGAGAAGGGCTGCGACATCCCTGCTTCCACCACACAGATGTCCGTCCCAGCCTAGAGACCTCAGAGGCTTGGCCCGTCCTTCCCTTCCCTTAGCTCACATCTCGATACTTTCCCTACGTATAGCCCCTCCTGAGAAATGTGTCAGACTAAGCCCCCTCACCCTGAGGACGGAAGGTGTGGGAGGTAGCCACCCCTCTCAAGAGACACAAGAGGCGACACTATTCCCAGGGCAGGAAGCGTGAACAGGGGACTCTCCAGGCCCTGGTGTTAAGAGCGTTCCCATCACTCATCACAGACGTGCCCTGGGAAGCCCACCCTCTCACCCCTACCTCTCCCCATGGTCAGAGAGCTCACTGCTGAAGGCTGCCTAGAGGTTGAAGCTGAGAAGAGGTTAAGGGTGGGAAGGTCCTCAGATGGATTGGAAAATGAAAGGAGGGCAGGGAGGAGAGAGGGGAAAATTCCACAGAAAGTCCCAAATCTGACCTAATTTTGACCCAGGGCCAGGGGCCCATTCCAGAAGTTCCTCTGAGGACGCTCTGCCCCAATCAGGGAGCCTCTGCTGCCTCTAACCACTATACCTACCGCCCCTTATTCCATCTCACTGCCGTGAGCTCCCACATCCCACAGCCCAGCCAAAGCCTCCCCTGATGCCCGGACCCCAGCTGCTCTTCCTCCACCCAGTCTCCATTGTCCCCAAGAGAAACTCAGCCCCCAAGCCCTCCTCTTTCCTGTTTGCAAACAGATTCCTGTTCATCCTGCCTAGGACATACCCAGGGGAACAGCTTGGGGGTCCACCTCAGTTTCCAACCAGGAAGCCACTGCAGGGCTGGGCACCCTGGACTGGACAGCCCGGGGAAGGACACAGGGTCTGAGTCCCACCCCCTCTCCTGGACTGGGCTTTCCCAGGGGCAAGGCTGGGATATGCCCTCCTGGGGAGACAAACCCCCTGTCTAGACTCTCCCTTCCTCAAATTCCCCATGAAGTGATGGGAACAGATGCCATAATCTCAGTTTTCTGTATGTTGAGCTTTAAGCCAACTTTTTCACTCTCCTCTCACTTTCATCAAAAGGCTCTTTACTTTCTCTGCACTTTCTGCCATAAGGGTCGTGTCATCTGCATATCTGAGTTCGTTGATATTTCTCCCGGTATTTTGATTCCAGCTTGTGCTTCTTCCAGCCCATTTTTTCTCATGATGTACTCTGCATATAAGTTAAATAAGCACAGTGACAATATACATTCTTGATGTACTCTTTTTGCTATTTGGAACCAGTCTGTTGTTTCATGTCCAGTTCTAACTGTTGCTTCCTGACCTACATATAGGTCTTACTTTTTTTTTTTTTTTAACCAGCATTAAAATAATATTCTTGATTTTGGTAAAAGAAATAATTTGTGCAATTTGCATACACAATTTGATGTCTAGAGTGGATGATTCTCTGCCATTTAATCAAACATATTCCCCATATAGAAATTCCACTGATCATCTCTAGAATATATTTAATTCTCAAATCACATTTTTCAACATTCTAGATTATAAAGCTGTCTTATAAGGAATAAAATAACCTTAAATTTGCATCTCCATGGATTGAGTTTACTGTTTTGCTTTGTTAAATTAGGCTATTTCTTCTTTGTTTTCTGTTTTCTGAAACTGTGGTTTTGCCCTAAATGTGTTACAAAATATTTAAGATTTTCAAGAGACATTGGCCATTTACCATTCTATCTATAACTTGGCATGTTGTCAATTTATCTTGGCTAAAAAATATCATTATGTAACATAGCAGAACATGATGAGGACTTCCCGGTATAGATCCCTCACCTACATCCTATTTTAGCTTTTGTCTGAAGTCTTTAGATACTAACATCCGATGAACAGTTCTTGAGTTGTCACAAATGGTAAAATCATTATGGAAGAGATTAACTACTTGATGACCATGAGTCCTCAGACCTATTGGAGTGTCAGTATTGGTAACGTTAACACTAGGGACAGCACCCTGTTACCTCACCACCAAACAATCAGAGAACTTCGCATGAGTGATCACATACCTTGGGGCTCCCTTTTCTCACTTTGCCTCTAAGAATGCTTTGTTGAAACAGAATAGGGAGTTTGGACTTTCTGAGTGTCCCTATCTTCTTGTAGCGGAGCCTTGCAGTCAACACTGCACTTTCCTTCACCACAACCCAGTGTCACAACCAAATCTGAGTTCAGCAACAATTTTAGCATCGTCTGAGCACCAGGGAAGTCTGAATAGAAGTCAATAGTAGCCAGTGTTTAAATTCTTTAGACTGTACTTTATGCCTGTCACATTTTGGTTTGAATTTTCCAAACATCAGCTACTATTTCTTGTCATTACAATTTATTTTATCTTTCAGTATAAATTGCATTCAAACTACAATAAAAGTATTGTAGATTTAGTGTAGTCTTCTCAGTAGAGTGTTTTTTTTTTTTTTTTTTTTTACTTGTCATATCAGTTATGCAAGGCATAGATTTTCTATCAACTATTCCAGATTTCCTGATATGGTCTTAAAGATTCTATGGTTATAAAAATGTAAGCTCAGTTAACTTCTTATTTCACTCCTGAACATGTTAACAATGCCAGATGAATCTTCTGTCCAGAACACTGAGCAACTCCATAGATTTGTCCAAGACAAATGCTCTATGTAATTTGAAGGTCAGGGAAAGTAAAACAATTGTTGCCAAGAATCATTGAGTTTCACTTTACCCTTAATCATCTTGTTTTAGAGACAAAACTTAAAGAAATTCATTAAGAGACTTTAAGGTATTGGTAAGAGAGATAAGAATACGAGTAAATTTGTTTTAGGGAGAGGCACAACAGTGTTACATTTACCATGACACTAACCTGTGTTGTGTTGAGATGGAGCCACTGGGAGAAATAAATAACCTATTACATCCTCTATGGATATGTTTTACTGTTGTTAAGAAAATAAAGCATAACTACTTCTGAAATTTTCTGTAATAGTAATCTGGCAAGTAATATTCTTAACAGATCTTAGAATCCTATGACTATCTAATGAAAATTTTCTATGTCAAAAATGAACAATCATAGTTATTTCTAATATTTCTTTTCTTCTACATTCAGTTTGTCTTTTATATCTTTGATTATAAATCAGTATTGATTAATTGGCATAATCTTTGATATAGGGCTTCCCTGGTGGTGCAGCCGGTAAAGCGTCTGCCTGCAATGCGGGAGACCTGGGTTCAGTTCCTGGGTTGGAAAGATCTCCTGGAGAAGGAAACAGCAATCCACTCCAGCACTCTTGCCTGGAAAATCCCATGGACAGAGGAGCCTGATAGGCTGCAGTCCATGGGGTCAAAAATATTCAACAGTTTTCATGGATTCAAAATATACAGGTTTAAAGTAGCTCAATATTTTAGTCTTTAATTCAATATTCTGATTAATATTTAGTCTGTATTCACTGAATTTAAAAAATGATAGTTACAATATTCTCCATGGTATGAGATAGTAATTATTTTTTAATAAGAAAAAAATGAGCAAACTGTCATGATCTGCATGGCTTAGGGAAGTGATAGTAGAATGCAAATATTATAATACAGAGAACTATATTGAATGCCTTGTAATAATTATAACAAAAACTGAAAAATATATGTAGATAGATAGACAGATAGATACATGTAGGACTTCCCAGGTGATGCTAGTGGTAAAGAACACCCCTGCAATGCTGGGGACATAAGAGATGTGCTTTTGATTCCTGGGTCCAGATGATCCCGTGGAGAAGGGCATAGCAACCAACTCCTGTATCCTTGTCTGGAGAATCGCATGGACAGAAGAACCTGGCAGGCTACAGCCCATGGGGTCTCACCTAGTGATATGTATGTATGAATCACTGAGCTGTACACCTGAAACTAACACACTATGGTAAATCAATCACTTCAAAAAAAAAAAAAAGAAAGAAAGAAACCTAAATGGCACTACCAAAAGTAAGTAAGCCCTATTGAGTCTTCTTTAAATAAGACCATTTCATAATCCATCCTCCTATTTTAGGTTTTGACACTGTAGTGACAAAAATAACTGGATATTTCTGTTTTATTTAAAATATGTTAAATTTTTCTTTGTATTTCAAGCATGACAGAAACCAACGGATGAATGGAATATACACACAAACTAGAAATAATATCAGGAATTCCCTACTTTGCAATGGAGATTATCTTTGCCAATTTTTTCCCTGAAAGATATGTGTGCCCTATCCCTTCTTTTTTTTCTTTACGTGTTTCTAATTGATCTGTACCTGTGCATGATAGTTCACTATGAATTTCTACACACAACAGTAAAACCTTCCTTGATTATCTAATAGGAGAACAAAGTGATGCTGAGTGTTACACAAATTATTTTTTCTTTATTACTTAAAAGCTTTTTTTCTATGGACATCCCATGTCATACTAGCAAATCTTGTTTCTAACACTTTGGCTTCTACTGTTAAACTTAACTGTATGTATGCCCACTTGCCGCTTCTTCAGAGCTTTACGACCTAGCCCTTCATGCACTTTTATAGTTGAAGTATATTGAATGGAAACGTTAATGCTTTAGCAACTCATGAGGCTCCTGTGAGAAAAATCTTCTGACAAGAAAACAGTACTGTATTTGCTATTCTTGTACTCTCTGTGTCATTAAATATAACTGGGATGTGTGTTGCTCACTCAGATAAAAATAAACCACCTTCAAGAATTTTTAAAGGTAAAACAGGGAATAGAATCTTGCAAATAATAGACAGGACATGACTAGTTTCTAAGTTTTTACAGCAATGATGGTAGTGCTAGCTCTTTGACTTAGAACTTGAAGAAAAGAAATATAGGCTTACTTGAAAATAATCCGAAAAAAATATACATTTGTATTACAGTTGAGGTAAAGCATACATTTCCCATTCATGTCATAGAATTCTAGAGTTTTCCAAGTATGGCTAAGTAAAGAGTCATTGCTCTGGACTCTCCAACCTTTTAACTGATATTTTAAGTAACTGATATTTTAAGGGGTGTACTGTGCTGAATTCAGTCACTCAGTTGTGATCAACTCTATTTGACCCCATGGAGCCTGCCAAGCTCCTCTATCCATGGAATTCTCTAGGCTAGAATACTGGAGTGGGTTGTCATTCCTCTCTTCAAAGGACCTTCCCAGTGCAGGGATCCAACTTGGGTCTCCTTTGTGTCCTGTATTGGCAAGTGGATTCTGTACGACTGAACCATCTGGAAAGCCTGTGCATTCATGCTCAATTATCTTGGAGGATTATTTACCACCTTCTTTAACTCTGATTTGGATAAATTTGGGGGTCTGGGATGACACTGCACAATATAGCAAGATTTGAACCTCTGAACTACTGATTAAGAATTCCCATTTGAATTATATATGAATGAGTCATTGAGACATTTTTATTATTTACTTTCTCAGGTATAAGAGTTGCACACCTAATATGGGAAATTTTCTAGGATTGTAACCATTTTGCAATCAATTCCTGAAATATAGGACATTAGCTTTAGAACAAAAAGGAAACTGACTTTTGACCCTTTCCATCTAAGGGGAATGGCTTAAGAAAGAGTGGTAGTATTGTTTTTAATTTATTTCAGGAAGGTATCATGTGGGACAGGTAAGTTAAAGAAATAATCAGTTATCTTGCTGGCATAAATGAGAAAGTCATGAAGAGTATCCAGAGTTTTAGCAATGAAATATTAGGGGGGAAAAAAAAGAATGTTTTAGATATCAAACAATAAGAAATGCCACTGAGAAAGAATTTGGAAGGGAATGGATCATTAAGACATAGCTCTATGACAAAGACCAGATTAACAACGCACCTATCCCCAAACCAATATTAAAGGGAGTTTTATCTGCCATTAAAATGGAAGACCAGGAGATGTGATTTAAGAAATAAAATTCTAGATATATCACTGGCACATGGGACTTAGTAGCAAAAATCAGAATCCTATTGATAATCAAAGAAAGCAAATGTCTAAAATTACACAAACTTAATCCATAAATGCATTTGAGCCTTAGGCTCTCAAACATTTACTGCAGGTGCAGACACAGATGGATATGGACCAAAAAACAAGAACTATGTGTGAAAAGAAGACATTAAACTTTTATTCAAACAGTCCAAGAGCACTCTTCTGCAGGGAATAAGTAGCTTAAAAGATTTACATATTAGATTGTGGAGATCAGATGGTTTTATTTCTAAAATGGCTCACTCTTCACATTTTTGGCAGAGGTGAGGGACTTAGATGCATTAGACATGGGATAGGATTCCGGAGCTGTAAGACTGGGGCCACTGTTTAGCAGATCTTGATGAATCAGCTTGAGTTTAACAAGAGTGAGGGGAATTGCTTTATTAGAGTCAGCAGAAGATTTTGTAAGAGAGGCTAAAGAGTAGATTGTGGTGGACTGCATTTTTTTTGTTCTTTCTTATAATCTCCTCTTTCTGGAAACAGACTCATACCACATTTCCAAACTATCTCTGTATTTATGAACATAGGATGAGCACTGAAACAATGTGCACCATCCTGAGACCTGGCTCACAGAAACCTCTCACCAAACTTTTGATGAGGATAAGCACAGTATTCTTAACACACAGGAGAAAGGACACTTGAACCCAAATACCCACTAAATTTCATGTGACAAATAGCTAAACCTCTATTGAGTTATGCCATTGAGACTGTGTAGATTAGTTCAGCAGGCAGCTGTTGAATGAAGCTCAATACCTGTATTTTGTCCTGCATTCTTGTTCAGTGGCAGCTTCTGCTTTGTTTTTCTGTCCTCTGGCATGCTACATCCTTGAAAAGTGTTATATTACACTATATTGAGCAGGAAAATAGCTTATGACTGGAGAGCTTGCAACACAACCTTTATTTTCATCAATGGAAAGAATCACAGGTACCATGCTCTTTTGCATGTGAGCATCTCCCTACTTGTAAAGCTTTTGTAAGCCCATGCCACCAAGTATATATTGTTTTTTGGGGACTCCTGTTAGTCAAGGATACCTGTTAATATCCTTGTTAGATACATGTTAGTAACCTCCTGTTGGTCAGTTTATCCTTGATATACACTGATCAGAAATATTCCCATTGTAGATTCAGTCCAAACTTTTCTTTTATCATTTCCTTTCTCCAGGCTCCTGGCTGATGAAGTTGGCCCATGTGGAAGCTGAAAGTCAGTTAAAAAATGCACTCCATTAATTAAAAAAAATCTCATCCTTCATTACTCACCTCCCCATTATCCATTATTCTAACCATGGTGACATTCCATCCCTTCTTTTAGCATGCCAAGTACCCTTCAATCTCAATGTTTGGAGCACAATTTTCTCTGCCTGGAGTACTCTTACACTTCACTGTGTGACTGCTATTTTTTACTTGTTTTGTTTTAGTATACAAGCTTGTTTGTTTTACCATAGAAACTTCAATTCAAATGTTAACTCAGAAAATTTTTCTCCATCTCTTGTAAAAAAAAATCAAAAACAACAACAACTCCCTTTATTTTAAATTCCACTAAGCTACTTTGCCTTCCCTGGTGGCTAAGACGATAATGTGTCTGGCTTTAATTAAGGAGGCTGAGGATCAATTCCTGGGTTGGGGAGATTGACTGAAGAAGGAAATAGCAGTCCACTCAAGTACTCTTGCCTGGAAAATCCCATGGGCAGAGGAACTAGGTAGGCTACAGTCTATGGGGTCGCAAAGAGTTAGACATGACTGAGTGACTTCACTTTCAGGTTTAAGCTACTTTATCATTTTTATCACTTATCATTCTCTGAAACTATTTATTTTACCCATTTTATACTTTATTTATTGAATCAGTTTTATAAAATCAATACCCGATCTGTACCATCAATATTATACTCAGTTCAGTTCATCAGTTCAGCAGCTCGATCATGTCCAACTCTTTGCGACTTCATGCATCACAGCATGCCACGCATCCATGTCCATCACCAACTCCTGGAGTTCACTCAGACTCACGTCCATCAAGTCAGTGATGCCATCCAGCCATCTCATCCTCTGCCGTCTCCTTCTCCTCCTG